>JAPYZL010153556.1:0-36450 GCA_030522825.1 Platygaster orseoliae
ACAAAACTACTCCTAGGTAATAAAAATCAAAAACACGCATTAAAATTCGCCGTCTGTCGGTAATAAAAACTACCCCTAGGTAATAAAAATCAAAAACACACATTAAAACGCGACGCCCACATCGAAATGAATCGCCGGTCGGAAATACACGTCCTCTGTGTTTGTTTTCAGGTGCAAGAAGCACCTTTTTTATGCGTGTTTTGCAAAAAAGAAATTTATGAAACTCGAGGACTATCCAAAATGGGAACAAGTTTTTGAAAATTTCACCAACTTCCTATCGGAAATAAGTCTAAACTTATCTTGGGAAATAAATGTTTATGAAAAAGAAACAATGTTGCAAAAATTAACTGAATTTTCCAAGGTTCGAGTGAAAAACATTTAACTGCAAAATGACTTGAACTCGTTCAATTTTTATGATATCTCACAGTGAAACATATTTGAAACATATTTTTGAGATTGAAGAAACTGAATTCCATCTCAAATTCAATAAATTAAACGAACTGTTTGAAAAATTAATAACAAAATATTCCAATGTTGAATATCTAAGTTGGAACCAAAATCTTATATGATGGAAATTTTGAAAAAATTGGGCTGGTACTAGGAAACACTACAAAATATTCCATATACCAGTATCAAAGTATAGGCATAAAGGGTATATATAATAATATAATATAATATAAAATAATATAATATAATATAATAATAATAAAAGGTAATAATATAATAGTAATGAACTCCACAATTTATTTTCAAAGCACTGAATCAACTAAATTAAACTCACCGAAAAATTAAATGAAAATTCAAATTTAAGTCATGCATAATTATTATGATCCACATTCAATTTTCTACTATTTGGATTGCTTCGTTAGCTTTTTTTTTTCATCTTGCAAATTTTTCATTACTTCAGCTGGCGATGAATTTTCTGGGACTTTGTATATTTTGATTCTTATCAAACGAAAATCCACCATATAAATGACTCGTAAAATAAGCGTTACAAAAGCTCCGATCCAGCTACAAATCATCACCCAAGTTGACAACTGAAATGGAATAATTTACTTTTCTTATTCATTGGAATGAAATTTCACTACTTTAAGATGACTCGGAAGCTACTGTAGTGCGAGAGAGATGCATAGAATGGAAAGTAAATAAGAGGAAGAAGGACGAAAAGAGAATGTCTTCCGAGTCGTCTTAAATCGACTTTTCACTCTTAAAATGTAAAAATTCACTCTGGATATTTTTACATTTCGTAGCTCTAAATTTAACAAAAAACTCGTTGAAAGACAAAATAGTTAGTAGTACAACAATTGTTTGAAAAAAATCCAAGTTAGAAAACATGCAAATACACAAAAAGCCACACAAATTCAAGATAACTCATTTACGTTTTCACTGACTTGAAAATTTGCTCATCATTAATACTCTTTTTTTTAGCATATTTTCAAGTCACTTTACGTAAAATAACGTTAGTATTTATTTAATTTCAGTTAGAAACAGAATTTTACTTGTATTATCGTAAAAATTGTGCAAATGTCGTGTTCGTGTACATTGAAACGAGCCAACAAAGTCGCCATCAAATCGCACGGTCTGAAATTAATTGATTCGTCATTTAGAAATATAAGTGAATATTTCATTATACATGGGAATTTTCACCTTCTATGCAATCTCGGGTTGTAATCATGAAAAAATTTTTTCGAAATATCGTTAACTTGTTCGTTAAATTTCACGTAACCCGTTTTTAAATCATTCGTGATCACCAAAACCGCAACAACGAATATTGCATCAAAAACCAGGGCAAAAAATACTATTTTCCAGGGTTGATTGTATCCCCTGTAATTTTTAAACAATATTTTATCTATAAATTACTTTACTTTTCAGAAAAATATACAAAATAAATAATAAATCTGGAATTGTTATTGTTTATAAGTTGGTTGAAGGAAAAAATTGTAGTTTATAACACTTGCAATGACGCGTTATCAATGCCTCCTCTTCCACATATAGTGAAGTACACGACCCACGTAATTCCAAATACGCAAGAGCACATCATTAAATAAATATAAATATTGCAATACATTGGTTTTCCAAACATGACAATAGCATCTGTTGACCAGTCGAGTTGGATTGGGAAATTGTTTCGAAAAATGGGGCCCCGATGCTCGACCAATTTTATTGAGGCCCATACGGGACACTTTCCATCACAAATATCGTGCTTGAAAAGAGAAATTTGAAAGTTTTTTTAAAAATTGCATTCATCAAAATTCTCTTAATCGTAGGATTAAAAGTGTTTGGAATTTTTTCGAAAAAAAGTACCATTGAAGTAAAACATGAGTTTTTATTTGCATTTCAGTATTTGTTGATTTTCAGAATGAATAAATCAAAATTATGTAATGTAATGTACGAAAAATTTTCTTTCAAGTTTAATATCAAATTTTACCCAAAACGAGTGAAACGCTAAAGTTCCAGCATATCCCGAAAAAGCAGCTGCAAAGTAGCAAGCGATCGAAACGATTTTCCACAAAACTGAAATTTCCGTTGAATCGCGTTCCACCAATGTCAAATATTCTTCGATGGGTTCCATTGTTTCACGTATACACTTCAATTTTTATTAAATTCTGGCCTTGCGGCAAAAAAAAAATTCACCAAAACAGTTTTCGTAAAAAAAGACAGTCGAATTTTCTCGATGACATTACATAATAGAGAAAATTTCATTTCATTACTTGGAAAAGTGTAATAGAAAATATCGGTTTGAGAAAATAAAATTTAAAAAACAAACAAAAATCCAAAGAATTTCGTAGTTTCGGATATTTTTGTGATAATGCATAAAATAAAAAAAAATCAATCAATAAAACGTCTACAATTCATAATAAATTGACTGGGCGAACGAAAAATGTTTAACAACTTGATACATCAAATATTGCACATAATATTTGAAATAAATCAATTTATTATTCAATATTACATATTTGTTTTACAATCAATTCTTACATATTAAATCATAAACGAAATACTTTTGTATTAAAGAAAAAAAATTTTGATGATAAATGATGATTTGCAAAGAATGTTCCGTTAGTCCGAATCGTCTGAAAAAAGTTGCTGAATTAAAGACAAACTGTAAAATCATACGATTTTATCAAAAATAATAATAATAACGTTATAATTTTCAACAATTTAAAGTTGAATAATTTAAAACTACACATAGAATATTCACTGTCAGGCGCGTACGCAGAAAAAATTTACGGGAGGGGGGGGGTTGTTGAATTCAATTTTTATTTCTGTAAACGATTTTTAAAAGTCCTCAAAAATTTCATAATTTTTCGACATTTCGGGGGGGGGGGTTAACCCCAAAACCCGCCCCTGCGTACGCCCCTGTTCACTGTTAAAAACAATTTTTTATTCATAACATTTTTAGATTTTTTGTTGTATTGCATTATTTTCTTGTTTTTATTCAGTATCCAGTAAAAAAATTTGAAAATTGAAAAATCTGGAAAAAAAAGTTACGATTTTATGAATGTTAATTTGGATTTCACTGAAAATCACCTGTAATGTCGATGGATTCAATTTTTAAATCTTCTGTGACATATTTTTGAGGCTGATAATTCTGGGACTGCCTCGAAACTACTGGACGAGGTCTTTTTTTCTTGGCGAATGTCATTGAACCGTCTTTTTTTCTTCCTGCTAGAGAGTGAAAAACCCGATGTAAAATTAATGCAAATTTCGAGGTAAATCTCTAAACCTTACTATGTTTCGAATATTTATGGACATTTTTGTAAATGATAAAAAATGATGTCTATATATTTATAAAATATGAGAATATAGTAAGAATATGATGAGAAAATGAATATGATAACATAATAAATATATTAAATATATAATAATTAAATAATAGAATACAATATTATATAATTATTTATAATTATGAAAATAATATAGATTATTACAATAAATACCATTATATATATATTATTTATATTTATATATAATTATAATAATATAATATATAATAATTGAATATTTATAGACTTTTTTGTAAATGATAAAAAATCATTTCAATTCAGGGCTTATTATCTGTCAAATTAAATGATCTCTTATTAAATTAATCAAAGTAAAACTTTTTCAGATTTAATGCAAAAAATCGTAAATTATTATATTTATAAAACATATTAGCATTATTTTTTAAATTTTTTAAGAAACATAATTAACGTTACAAATTTAGAGAATTTTATGAAGTAACTGCAAAAAAATGTCGTTAATGAAGTTAAATGAAAATTAAAAATCGAAATCTAAAAAATTTCGTAGTAATTGTTCTTCTCTGCAATATTCGTACATCCTTTGCCTTTCAATTCGGAAATTTGTTTCGCTATTGTTCTGCGCAAATTCTTTTTCCAGTTATGAATTACTCCTTTGGCTATATCTGGGAACGCCTTACTGAAGTAATATTCAAAAATGTCTGCAACAGTAGAAAAAAATTTCGAATTAATTTTAACTAGTTAATTTTTTAAAACCAAATGATCAAAATACAATCATATAGTTATAATTTGATTCTCTAAACTTTATCGTATTTTTTTTAAAGTGAGTCTCAATGATTGGTTTTTCGAAAAGTATAAATTATGCTCAAGTGTTTTGAAACTCTGAGATTTTACCTCCGATAGCCAACAATTTTGACTCGTCCAATTTTCGTGGTTTTATCACTGTTTTAGAAATTCCTGCTTTTTTATGTAACCCAAGTGTTCTATTGCTCGGATTTCCAGAAATTGTACTGTTTTTCAGTACCTCAGCGCCAAAAAAAATTGTTGCCATTTTCCTCTGAAAATCTCTTGCGCTAGATATGTAGGACGTGGCTAAAGTAAAAGTACCTACTGCAATCCACCAATTGTTTCCAGCGTATATCTATAAAAAGAAATTTCAAAAATTATTTTTTACTTGAAATATGTATCTTTAAAATGGTGAAATTTTTGGATTCAGCATGAACATAAAGTCATAATTTGCTAGACATTTTATAACCGTAATTTTATATATTAAATTAAGATAAAAAACAACATTTGTAACACGATTTGAGAAAAGATACCTTAGGGTACCGACCGTTTAGGCACATTATCTGTTTTAAAGGCATCGGAAAGTAGGCCTAAACGATTTATACCTTAAGATATCTTTTTTCAAATCGTGTCACATTTATTTAGTGTGAATTTCATAAAACAGGAAAACTAAGAAATCATTCAAAATGTTATATTTATTTTTGGAGAATTGGAGATGATTTAGTTTTTATAATAATGATGATTTTATCAAAAATCAATAAGAATTCCCTTGAAAAATTCATATTTTAATACAAATGTGTCATTTCGTATTTTTTATGGTTGTATTTTAGAGTATTGACTCAGTATAATTTATAATAATATTTAGTTACATTCGATAAAAGTATTAAATTTAGGTAAAAATCAAAATTCAATCACTTTCAAACTACTTTCAAATATCTGAAAAAAAAATTAAAAATATTTTGATAAAATATGATGAGTTTTGACAGTGAATTTCATTTTTGGAAAATCCAGACCAACTTAAATTTTTACAACATTCTTATAAAAAATTTTAAAATATAAACTTTTTTTATAATTTGATAGAAAAAATATCCTTTCGATAAAATATCTCAACGAAATCAAATTTTATTGCATGCAAAAAATCGATGTTTCAACTGTTTTTCTTACTTTCAAGTCCTTGATAAAACCAACTTCGGGTTCCATTTCATTTTTTTGAGGTGGGATGTAAAAAACTCCACGACTTTCATCATCTGCAAAAATCATGTTTAAATTAGTGTCTAGTTTTTTCTGTATACAAATGGTCAGATTGTTATATAAAAGAAAATATTAGTCACATCTAAAAGATTTAAAAATACTGAAACAAAATTTTCAAAACCACAAACTGGAAAATAAAAAACTATGTTCCATCGATTTAAGGAGTATAAGGCGATGCAAAAAAACCTTGCTACTCGAAATATGAATATAATATAATATAAATAAATAATTTATCTTCGTTGACTCGTGTTTTCTAAATACGAGAATCTGCTGAAAAGAATTAATTAATGTTGGGTCGATGAATAAAAATAAAAACTTCCACATCATTCTTTTTTCAATATGGTTATTTATTTACAAAACTCGCCTTGGCCGACAACAAAATTTCCAAAATAAATACGCGTACAGTGGTATTTTAATTTACAGCGCATATTTGTCGCAGTACACTTTTTTAAGCACAGATTTCGAGAAAAAAAACGTGTAATTTGAAAATGAAAAGACGATCGAAATTCAGACATTTCTAGAATCAATTTATTTGCAAAATATATAAAATAAAATCTAACATTTTTTTAAATTACTAGATTTAAGTAGTTTTTTAAAAAATTTTGACTGGAATTTCACTTTTCAAACGGTTTAGAACTGAAACAATAAAATAATAATAATAGATTTGTAAAAACAAATTCAAAAGTAAAAACCAGTGAAATTCTATTAGAAAAATATTATTACTTCGACGTTAAATTTTATAAACTTAAAAAAACTTTTTTTTTGCACCAGACAAGTAAATATGTGCAAGTATTCTTTACAATAATAGTCGAGTATTTTTCGTGTTAATATTTGTATGTATTTGTAAATAAATAAAAGCTAGTTCGTAAATAATTTGTGACACTTTGAATTATACTATACAAACTTGTTTTATTATTATTTTATTTTGTAACATTTTTTTAAATATATTCATTATTATTATATTTTTTTATTACATTATTTTAATAATTTGTTTTATTATTTTATTATTATATTTTCATACTCTGTTCATTCAAAATATTCTTATTCATTCGGCTGTTAATACGAAAATTGCGGCTATTTAAGAAAATTAAGTTAATAAACTTTTCCAAAGTTTTTCAAAGCTTGAAATATAGTCTATCGTTTTCTTCAACGGCCGAAAATACATTGTCAGGAACTGAATCTGAAATAGTGAGAAAAATTATCAGATTTTTGTCGTAACTTTCTGAAAATTCAAAAAACTTCAAGTTTGAAACAATTAATTCTGTTAAATTGGTTCAAACATTTCAGGAGCAACTTAAAAATCTGTTGGCAGTACAAACCTGTCTGGACCTTTTATGAAAAAAGCAGTTTATTGTTTATTATTGCACATTCATATTCACCTTACTTCATGCACACAAAATAAATGCAGGGAGTCTAAATAAAAAGTGATAAATCAATTTCAAGAATTATGTAATGCTTTAATTGAAAAGTCAACGTGAAGTAGAAGATTGTTACATTACAATTATTTTTCGTATATGATTACAAATTACAATTTACTGATTACAAATCGTAATTATCGTGGATTTTTTAGTTATATCAATTACGAGTGTTCTGTATCTGATATATAACTGCTTTTTTAAATAAACAATTACGCCCATTCCTGGTTCCAATACTCCAAATTATCTGTAAACAAAAAATTTGCAATCACTTTTAACAAACCTTAAAAGAAATAATTATTATTTATCACTATGAATATCTATGTTGACAATTTTTGATGTGACTTTCATTTTTAAATTTCTGTAGTCAATCAAAACATGCAATTAAAAAAAAATTAAAAACTGAGTTCTTATGAGTCAACAATGATTATGTTATTATTTAAACTTCAAAAAATTCGTATATAATTTTTTTTAAGTCACAAAATTACCTTGAACATTAACGTTATCGTTTTTCTCCACATATACGAAATTGCTTGCCCCCTGATTTTGGAGGTTTTGATTCAAAACTTCTTGACGTCTTCTACATTCCATAGCGAGTTTTTCTTTTTTTGCTTTTTTTCTGTCCGCTTCAAAATTTATCGAAAAACAAAGATAAGAATTTTAACTATATGTTTAGTGACTTTTTACTGTATTCGTACCTATTTTCAATGAAGATATCTGCTCTGACAAAACTTTTGGCAAACTCATCTTCCATGTACGAATTATTTCCACGTCAATGTCTGGAAATTCCGTTCGGAAGTGATACTCAAAAATGTCTGCAACCGTTAAAAATTGTTGAATTAAATTATTGCGTTCATTTATTTATGTTGGTAAACAAATTCAATTTTCAAAAATTCAATGAGCAAGGAAAATCGTTTTATGGGGATTGAATAATTTAACGTAAATTATTAATATTTTGATATGTACGATCAAATTGAATAAACATTGTATTAATGTATGTATTAACATTTATAAATATAGATTATGATAAATTATTATAAAATTAAATGTTATAGCGTATATACATAAAGTATAATATGTATTACATTATTATATATTATATAATATAATAAAAAAATTTAATATACAACATATTATGAGGTATTATATATTAATTATTAATATATATTATTATATTATAATAATAATTCATTAATATATGTATTAGAATTTTGATTTCTAGGATCAAATTAAACAATTAATTCACGAATATAAAATTATGTTAGTATGTTTTAACGATCATGAATATGATAATTGAAAGACCTATAAATATTTGAGAAATTTCCTACAGAAGGCAAAATTTTATAATTTAAATAATAAAGGAGAGTAAAAAAATTGATAAAAATTTGTGTAAATAAATATTTCCATAGATTGACGAAATGAACATCATGTTTTTTTAATGATTGGGAATGTTTGTATTCAATTTTTGTATTTAATTTTAAATTATTATATGTATAGTTGAATAAATATAATTTAAATAATTATTGTAACAAATTATTATTTATTTATTATAATATAGTTATAAAATATACTTTAAATTATATAAATTATAAATTATAAAATTTTAAATAATAAAATGTAAGATGTGAATATAATTTTAATAAATTTAATATAATATAATATAACATATGATATATAATTATACATAATATGTATAATATATTTATAATAATAATAAATATAATATGAATAATATGATTAAAAATTTAAAATAATAATTGAAAATATAAATTTTAAAATAAATATTATAATTGATTGACTATTTGTAAATAATTGATACCTATAATTTAATAATTTAACTTGTATAATTTAATTTATTTATTATAATTTAATTATGAAATTATATATAATTATTCAAGGACATTTCGATATTATTTTACCTCCAATGGCCAATAATTTCGATTCGTTCAGTTTTCGTGGTTTTGCTGTCTCGTAAATGCCTGCTTTTTTCTTTGCCCCAATCGTCCTATTGCTTGGATTACCAGATATTGTGCTATTTCTCAGTACGTCGAGACCGAAAAAAGTGACAGCCATTTTTTTGAAAAAGTGTGTTGCACTGTCTACGAAAGCTGTCACCGATTTGTAAGTGAATTTTGAAATCCACCAATTTCCTCCAGCGTAAATCTATCAATACACAAATTAAAAAAATTATCATCTATTCTAATTTGCAATGCATACAATTGAGTTTTTAATTCAATTCATTGAATGAGTTTTATGAAATATTTATTTATTTAATATAATTTTATAAAATATTCTATTGAATATAAAAAATTTGGTTTTACAGATTCAAGACTATGAATCAATAATTTTCGTATGACATACGAAAATTCATTCAAAACTTTAATTTTCAATAAACAAAACTAGATAAAAATAAAAAGTCTATTTCAGAACAGAAATGATTTTGAAAATTTATACATAATTGTTTCTTACTTCTCCGTTCTTGATGAAACCAACTTCCGGTTCTATCTCGTGTCTTTGTAACGGGCGGTAAAAAATTCCACGGCTTTCATCATCTAAAACAAATCAGTTCATGTGAATTATTTTATAAACAAAATATCAATGTTGGAAAAAATACTGTTATAATATAATCTACAAAAAAAAAAAAAAAAAAAAAAAAAAATCAGGTAATAACTGAAAAATGGAGAAAAATAAAATTAAATAAAGATACAAAGCGCATAGGGACCATTCATAAACATGCAGT
The DNA here is from genome assembly GCA_030522825.1 of Platygaster orseoliae. Taxonomy (NCBI): domain Eukaryota; kingdom Metazoa; phylum Arthropoda; class Insecta; order Hymenoptera; family Platygastridae; genus Platygaster; species Platygaster orseoliae. Next base: position 9,933 of record JAPYZL010153556.1, read on the forward strand.
GTAAAGATAAATTCTAAAGCATTTTCAGTTATCAAGCACAAATTAAAAATAATATAAAGCAAAGATTTTAGAATAATACGCTTTTTTTCATCCGCTTAAACAAATAAATATTAATTGTATTGAAAACTTGAAAATTCCGAGAAATACTTGAAATTTTGACGAAGTTCCTAGAACTTGGCAGGTATTTTTTTTTTATAACGACACAATTTTCTATTGATAAATTCATTAAAAATGTATTTCGCATATCTATGTGATATTTTTTACATTTTACAGTGAACGTCCGCTTTACATTTATTGAATCAGTAGCAAGTAGAATATACAAACACGTAGAGGCAAATAATCAGTTAATTCCGAATTTTACGGAATTGAAAACAATCTAGTTTTTACAACGCCATCGACATGTTCGCAAACTGAAGTTATAAAGGAATACTTTTTTGCAACATATTTTCTATGTATGTAAATGTCTATATCTTATATCTATGTATATGTGTAGAACTTAAGTAAAACACTCTTAAATGTAACTTCGATCTTTTGCATGGAAAATTATAAACATACGAAATTTTTATTCTAAAGTTCGACGATTCGCGGATTGTTTAATACAATAGTATTCTGCACGATTTGAGATGCCAAAATTGCATCAGCAATCACGTTTTTAGAATCTTGGCAGTTCCTGATCTTCGTCATTTTCTTGTGGAGTTCCTTCGTTGAAACAACTGAAAAGTAAAATCAAGCGAATTCAAAAAATTTATTTAAGCATATCCAAGTGAATTTGAATTTTTCCTCTTTAATTAAAATTAGCAAGTACACTATTATTTATTTTAACAAAAAAAAAAAAACAAAAAAAAACAGAAAATTAGAACTTATTTCAACAAAACAAAAGGCTACATTTTTTTTGATATTCAGTTCTAAGTAGGATATTATTTATTATTTTAATTTTATTTACTTTTATTAGAAATTATAATAATCAGATGCAAGGGCGTAACCAGGATTTCTATAAGGGGGTGGGGGGGGAATTTTCGATATCGACCGAATCACAAAACTATTGATGTCTTATTATGTCGAGATATATGTGACTAATATTATGATAATAAAATGATTTATTTTTATGATAAGAATTTTATAAACTGAATTGGAATTCGATATAAGAAATTGCATTACCAATTTTGAAAAAAAGACCTAAATCTACGAAAATTCTGTAAGAATCAAAAAACTTTGAAACTTCGAAATCAAGTTGTAAAAAATAAAGACAGATATTCATCAAAATACCAGAGAATCTTTCGTAATACAATTTCTGAAAAATATACTAAAAGTTTAAATTCTATGAAAAAAATGCGTTTCTGAAAAATCTGCACAAATGGCAATGTATAAAAATACTAGAAAACGATAAAAAATGTTATAAATACTGAAAACAAAAGGAAAATCAAGGGATAAATAAAAAAAACTTAAAATTAACGTAGACCAAATTATCCTCAAAATCTATGAAATTATCAAAAAACTATCGATATTTGCATTTTATAGCATAAAATTGATTTATAAATATCTACGAAAATACTAGAAATCTAAAAGAACATAAAAAAATCCTTTTTATTTTCGTTAATAGACAAAAATGCAAGAAATATTGTAAAATCTTTTCATACTCAAAAACTATGTGAAGAAATATTTCTTAACAGTAATATTTCATGAAAAATAGACGAAAATGATAATGATCAAAAAGTAATTCATACAAATAACAATACTAATTAAAAAAAATCAGTAAAATTCAAAACAAGTCCAGAATTTTTACTTTTCTAACTCAAAATAATAAATATTATAACTAGAGAAGAATTTTTTCTGAAATAAAATTATATTAATAAATGTTTTATTGCAATATAACTTAACATTTTTAAACTAATAATACTGTTAAATATCGCTAACAATGTTTAATAATCAATAATAAATAATATAGCTAACAAAAAAATTTCAACACTATAGCATATTAAATACTTGAAATCGGTTTCCTATAATTTTCTCAAAAATCTTTAAAAAGTTACTGTTTAAAAATCCAAAAAAAAAAAAAATCATAAAATCCATCAGGTTGAGCAAAAGCACTAAAAGCATGAGAAAAGAATTTTTTTTACTCAGCTAATTGAAAAACACAAAAATTAAATTGAGAAAACATTTTAAAAGCGATAAAATGCATCAATATTGCTAACAATGATAAATAACATATAATAAATAATATAGCCAACAAGAAAATTTCAACACTATAGCACATAATCTGTGTACTATAATTTTCTCAAAAATGTTAAAAAAAGTTACTGTATAAAAATCCAAAATAAAATCATAAAATCCGTCACGTTGTGAAAAAACTCTGAAATCACAAGAAAAAAAAGTTCTTAACTCAGCTAATTGAAAATCACAAAAATTAAATTCCATTACATTTTATATAAACATGAAAAAATATACAACTTTTGACTCGAAAAAAATTGGAAAATCGTACTCTCGCAACCACATCTTCAAAGATTATATGATAAGTATCTTTTTTTAAAATATGAAAAATTTTTTGAGATTCGATATCACAACCTTCAAAAACTACAAAACTTTCATTTTGCGAATGAAAATTGAATATAAAAGTATTCAACATATTTTTTGCCTGAATTAGCAACTTTTTAAACCTGTAATTTGCATTATTCCATAATAGTAACTATCAACATGAAAAAAATTTTCTTAACAATATTATTTCACGAAAAATAGACGAAAGTGATAATCATGAAAAAAAAATTCATAAAAATAACAATACTAATTTAAAAAATTAGTAAAATTCAAAATAAGTCTAGAATTTTGTGTTTTTCTTACTCAAAAAAATAATTATTATAACTAGAGAAGAGTTTTTTCTGAAATAAAATTATACTCATAAATGTGCGACTATACAATATAACTAAATATTTAAAAAATCTGCACAAATGTCAATGTATCATATATTTTATTAATTATGTATTCATATTTTAATAATTTATTATTATTATTTATTTATTAACTTATTATAATTTTATTAATTATTAATTATGTATCAAACTGCAAATAATAAGAGCTCAGAGTAAATTGATAAAAATTGTTATAAATACCTGGCACTCAAAGGATCCCCTTCAGACAAATCAACATTTTGCAACGTCGTTATCATAGCGATGCTGCATCCTTTTGGCGGGTGGAGTTTGAAAATGCAACCAGTAATGAAATCATAGAAATTCACTAAATCCAATGCAAATTGAATGTTGAAACACATATGGAGCTTCAAAAGTATGTCGAATGCCACCATCGCGTTATCCCCCATGCTGATCAAAGCTCCGTCTATTTTTATGAAGAAATATCCTTTTGTGTGTTTTTCTTTGCAACAAATTAAAAATGGTTTTGAGTCGTCATTGAATTCTTCCAAAGAAGCCGCTCCCGACAAAAATTCCTCTTTGGTTCCCTAAAACGAAAAGTTCTTTCATCAAATCTAATGATTCGTTTGATTGTGAAAGCATGGCTTTTATTGGAAAAGACTTTTAAATCAATTTTTTTTTTGAATGGGGTTAAAGTAGGTACTTGAATTTTTTTAGAAGGAAATTTTGTTACTCACATAGAAAAACCGAAGCAAACTTGGACAAGGTATTTTTTTTTGCCAGCCATCACTGGAACTCATTTTGGCTTTTTGCGATTCCTTTTTTTTTGACTCGGTATCGTATTTCTCCTGGAAAAATTATTTCGAATTGAGAAAAGTAATTTTCAGGGTTTTCGAAAATATCTTAATGTCAGTTTTCTCAGGTTAAAAAATTTCAATCCTCAAAGTTCTTATTGATCAGTAAAATTCTATAAGTATTGAAAATATAATAATTACTGATTATTTAAAAGATTGTTGTAAAGTATAAATTTTTTAAACAAATTATGATTTTTTTAGGTTCTTTTGCGAGTAATATATTTATCATAAATTCATGAAATTTTTTTTCAACAATCATTCACAGAATTTGGAATATGATTTTCACATAATAAAATGGCGATATTAAAATACAAAAAATAAACAAAATTTTTTCAAAACATGTTTAACGGTTTTTTTGAATAGTAAAGTATTTTACAAATATATAATTTATTTCATAGTTCGAGATTTTATCGAATATTTCGTAGTAAAATCGATCTTACTAGATTTAATTTTTTTCATTTAAAAAAATCTAGAATTTTATTTATTAAGCTTCATTTGAAACTGATTGTGAAACATCTGATAAATATTTTGAATAATTATTTATTATGAATTTGTTAAATGATAAAGAGAGTATAATTATCATTAATTAAAAATAGATAATAAAAAATAATACATAACATTTGTTTACTAACAAAATGGTATATAATAAAATATTAAATAGTAATAATAATGACTATCTCAATTCTGTAATTTCACGAGAAAACTGTTTAACTTTTTTGCCATAAAGTTCATTTTGAATAATTTTTGATATGATTTTGAACCTTATGGCAAAATCGAGTTTTTCCGAGAACCATAGAATCATTGAAATTATTTATATCATCATAATTAGAATAACTCGAATTATATAATTATAAAAATAATTATTATTGATAATGATAAAATTTTTAAATCGTAAGTTTTGTAATTTTTGACTTAAAATCTTAAAAATGTCTAAAATCTATTCGAAAAAATTGTAAAAAATAGCAATTTTAAAATCTTAACGCGATGATAGACTTTAAACTAGAAAACGATAATAAAATGGAAAATGGGAGAAAATGAAAAATACAATTTAGTTTTACAAAACTAGTAATAAATTTACCAATAATTATAATATTATTAGGAAATTTTAATTTTTGAATTATATTCATAATATGCTTTGCAATATATGCGATTACTACAACCATAGTAACTAAGATTTTTATAAAAAAACCAAATCTTTATAAAAAACTCCACTTTTATAAATTGATTTCATAAAAACTGTTTTCACAAAAAATGTCGATTCTTATAAACAAAGACTTATGAAAAATTTTATGTTTATAAAACAAAAGCTTATAAAGTTTTGTACTTAGAATAATTTCATAATTTTTAATCAAAATCGATATTCTTTAAAACAACAGTTTTATAAAACTGACATTTTTTTATAAAATTTTTATAAAATCAGTTCATAAGAAACAGAGTTCTTTTATATAGATTTTTATAAAAATCACAGTTACTAGGGAACTATTATTGTGATTCATTAATAAATAAATAGTATAGTAATATATATATATATATATATATATATATTCATTAAAAAAGCCATTATTCTTTCTTATTTCTATTATGTATAATGTAAAATTTTCAACTTACGATTCTGTCTTTCCTTTTTGCATAATTCGGACAAGGAAGGATTTCAGGCAGCAAAACAAGCGCTTTGAAATCATCTGAAACACAGAAATTCTGTTGTCAAAATACGAAAACTTCATATTTACAAAAATGTGAATAAACTAACCGTCTTCAATGTCATTGACCATCTGCAAAAGTCGAGGCTTCGCTTCTTGGCAATATTTCAAAATTCGCGGGGCATAGAACGAGGGAAATTTCTCCATAAAACAGTCCGTTCCTGCATACTTTGCCGAAAACAATTGTATTATCTGAAAATTTTCATCACCACACACTTTAGTTTTTCCAAAGTCTAAAAAAATCAACTTTTTCAAAAAATTTAAAAATGTAAAAACAATATACCTTTTCAGCGGTGATATCTTTGAACTTTGAAACTTTTTCGGTTTGAGTTTCAGTAATATCTTGTTCTTCATCAACATTCATTTCTTCCGGTGTTTTAGACGTCGATTCAGGAACCTGTAATAATAGTTTACTTGTTAATTTTTGAAATTTGATATGTATTCTAATTTTTCTGGAATTTTTTTACGAAAATTGCTCATTTTGACGGCGGGAAGTGCGCCATGTTGGATTCTAATACTCGCTCACTTGAAATTGCCAGAATTGTTTTCGCATGAGTTTTCGTTTCGGATAAGTTTTGACGTCATCGTATTACAAGAAAATATCGTGTAATGGGAACTTTACATAGAATTCAACTGTAATAGTGACCCAATCGGCACGAAAGCTTTTCACAAATCAGACAATGTTTCAAGAAGCTGTCAGTATGCTTTCGTTTGTAATGTTTTTATCAAAGAATGTAAAAAATGTGTTTATGATCTTTCTTATGAAAGGTTTCTAAAGAAATATTATCCGAAATATATATTTTGAAATATTTCACTAGCAACATTGATGAAACCTTCATGTAAGGAAAAAAAAATGAACATTTTTGATTGCTTTCAACTGAAACGTTTCAATTCGAAACGAAACAATTAAATTGAAACACTTTATATACTCTATAGACGTCTATGTTGAAAGGTTTTGACAATGTTTGTTTTGTAAGATATCTGACTCGTTTCATACGAAATGTTTCAGAAATGCTTATTTCGGAAAGATTTTGATATCTTTCATTCCGAATGTTTCAATTGAAATGTTTTTATAAACGTTTTGAAAACTTTTCAGTAAAACTTTTGTTTAAAATTTTCTTTGAGTTTCCTCAAACATATGTATAAAAAGTTTCAGCAATGTTTCTTTTAAAAGTAGTCTGCAACCTTTTATCCGAAACGTTTCAAATGTAATTTTTGAAACGGAAAAATGCAATGTGTCTATTAGTAATATTTCTTGTAAGCGTTCTGAAAGATGTATGAAACATTTTCAAAATATATACGAAAGCTTTCAGTATACCTTTTAGAAAGACTTCTGAAAACTTTCTGAAAAATGCAATATTTCGAACGAAAACTCTGATAAACGTTTCTGAAAGGTTACGTGTCGATTGAGGAGTATCTTTCGAGACAATTCTGCGAAAAAAAATTTTGTGAAACCACCATTCATCTTGCCTGGGAAATGGCAATTTTTGACGCAAAAAATTAACCCGAAATGGTCAATTTTCGGAAAATTTCGGGAAAAAACATTTAATCATTCAACGAATATTTACTTCAGTCAAATTGTCCTCGATTGCCAAATTTAGCTGGGCTTCTTTTTTCCTCACTCTGCTCTTGTTTTTCATCTCAGCGTATTTCTTTTTCGTTTTTGGATCGTTCGCTCGTCGCAGGGTTTTGAGTCTGAATTCGACGAATCCTGCGTTTTTCTTGAAGTCGTAGAAATGTTCCTGTTATTTAGAAAAAAAACAGTTGTAATATTTTACATTTTAAATGAACTCTGGAACTTGAATGATAATATTTTAGTAACGAGCTTGGATTTATATAATTCTTTTTTTTATCAAGTTCAATTAGATTAATTGAAGTACTGAAATTCAAAGCTACTGTTTGTATATTCAGTGAAAAATCGTATAAAATAAATACTCACGTAACCATTTCCTTGTTTTGATCGCAATTTGGGAAAAGCAGTGACAATGTCTTGAGCCAATTGCAATTTCTGTCTTGCTGTAGGATACCTTGAATCATAAATTTTTCGTATCAGAAAAAAACCGAAAATAGGATAAAATTCAAGGGTTTTAAACAGTTTTTGAAAAATTGGAAATATTACTAAATACGATGTAAAATAATTTGTAGCAGACCAAAAATTGGAGAAAAAATTCAGAATTCTTTCTTGGAAAAATTGGAGTTTAAAGTAAAATACGAGATTATACCAAAAACGATTATTCAACAGTTCAAACCCTTTGTTTATTATAAAAATATCAGAAAATTACATGTTGTGATTCGTGAGTTTTAACATCCCAGCAACAGCTATTCTCACTAGTTCTTGCCTGTGTACTGGCTGAACAATACCAGAATCCAAAGTTTCGAGAAGTGGTGGAGCTAAATAATTTTCTGCGTCGCGTTTTTTGATCCAAGATCTCACATTCATAGTAAATGAAGACATCTGCAAAATTATTAAAAAATTTCATTCGTCTTGTTTATTTTAATGACAGTTTTTAAGTTTATTTATCATTTTTGTGATACATTCCTGTAAGAAAAAGCATTATTAAAAAAAATTGAAATCCCAAAGAATAATAATAACTTTTTCGTAGAAAAAAAAATTCCCATTTTCTGACATATTAAATTAATTAATAATAAATGAAATTATGGATTTTTAAATATTACAAATAATATTATTGTCACACTTGCAAACAGCTCAAAATCACACATTTTGAAGGCATCTGAAAATAAGGTGTGTATTTAAGGAAAAAAATTTTCAATTTTCCAAAAACTTGAGATATTTTATTTTTTATAACCAGAGTTTTACAATTAATAACATTTTTCTGTCGCACTTACTCAGACTGAGATATTCACGACTCATATAAGTACAAAAATTGTGATGAAGAAAAAAAAATGAATGCAAAAAAAGTAATTTCTTTAAAACCAATGAAGAAGTTGAAAAGTAAAATTCAATATTCACAAAATTATTGAAAATGAGGTGTCAAAACCTTTTTTATATGAGTATTTTGTCGCTTATTTTAAGTGTTATTTTACTTTTAAATACGACTGAATTCATTTGTTGATCAGTAATTTTGTACGTATGAAGAATCGCTGTTACAATAACATTTTTCGATGACTGTTTGGCCCTATATACAAAGTGATACGCTAGGCTAAACTTAATGGAAACATTTTTCATGCATAGTTTATTAAATTAAAAATTATTTTTCATAAAATGAAAAAATGAGTTTTGTACACCATTAAATATTTTAAAAAAATTATTATCAACTGATAATGATTTATGAAAATTTAAGAACTACTAAACTTTCACATAATGATCTTTAAATAACCAACAACAATATATTTTTACTTTTATGTTTCCAAATTTCAAACGTACAAATAACGAAACAACGTAACTTTCCGAACACCAAAATATTCGGATTTCGAATTCGTAAGAAAATAACCCTCGCTACGCTTATGATAATAACCTTACAATTAAAAAAAAGAAAAAAAAACTCTCCGAAAAAGCGATAGTAATCAGGGTTGGGATATTTCAGGATAAATGGAATAAATCTTGGAATATTCCCATTTACATTGAAATCATGAACTATGAATGTTCCTTATTCCCTTCTTTCCGTTGCCAAAGAGTGAATTAGATTTATTCCAAAAAATATATATTCCAATAATTGGAATGACCAAATACTGGTTGGCTGAATATTTTTGACTTTGATTTTTTTTTGAAAAATTTTGTTTTTACGAGATAAATGTGCTTTTCCTTGTTTTTAAGTTCGCTGAGCAACAAATTTTCATTACCTTGAAAATTAAATTTGTTATAACAATGAGTTTAAACACATTATTGCAATATTCTGTTTTTATAAAATATTCATGGTTTTTAAGGTTTTTTAATTGCTGAAGAAGTATTTGACCTTGATTTTGTAAAATTTATTTATTTAAACAAATTATTGCAAAAAATTTTTTTTTGCAAGATATGTCATTTTGAAGGTTTTTTGGGTTGCTGAATAAGAATTTGATATTGTTTTTGTAAAATTCGATTATTTAAACTATTTATTCCAAAAAATTATTGCAAAATTTTTTTTCTACAATACGTACATCTTTTTCATGGTTTTTTAGGTTTCTGAATGAGGGTTTGACGTTATTTTCGTAAAATTCATTTTGTAAACAAATAATCTGAACAAATTATTGCAAAATTTTTCTTCTACAATATGTATACCTTTCTTATTTTAGAAGTAAAGAACATTTTACATTGTTTTTAAGTTTTTTAGACTTAGAAGTTTTTTTGACATTGATTTTGTAAAATTTATTTATTTAAATAATGTATTTCAACAAAATATTGTAAAAACTTTTTTTTTTGCAGGATATGTCATTTTGATGGTTTTTTAGGTTGCTGAGTAAGAATTTGATATCGTTTTTGTAAAATTCATTATTTTAAACAATTTATTCTAACAAATTCTTGCAAAATTTTTCTTGTACAATATGTACATCTTTTTCATGGTTTTTTAGATTTATGAGTGAGGATTTGATGATATTTTTGTAAAGTACATTCATTTAAACAAATAATCTAAACAAATTATTGCAAAATTTTTCTTCTACAATATGTATATCTTTTTTATTTTCGAAATAAAGAAAATTTTACATTGTGTTAAGGTTTTTTGTTGCTAGAGAAGTATTTGACATTGATTTTGTAAAATTTATTTATTCAAACAATTTATTTCAACGAAATACTGCAAAACTTTTTTTTCTGCAAAATATATGTCATTTTGATGATTTTTTTTGGCTGAGGAAGAATTTGATATCGTTTTTGTAAGATTCGTTTATTTAAAAAATTTATTTCAACAAATTATTTAAAATTTTTTCTTCCACAACATGTACATCCTTTTCATGGTTTTTTAGGTTTCTGAGTAAGAATTTGACATTGTTTTTGTAAAGTTCATTTATTAAAACAAATAATCTAAACAAATTCTTGTAAAATTCTTCTTCTACAATATGTATATCTTATTTATGGTTTTTTAGGTTACTGAATGAGAATTTCACATTGTTTTTGTAAAATTCGTTACTTTAAACAATTTATTCAAACAAATTAGTGTAAAACTGTGTCCTTTAATATGTATATCAACATCATTTTAGGAAAACAATGTCAAATCTTCACTCAGCAACCTACAAAACCATAAAAAGGATTTACATATTTTAGAAGAAAAGTTTTGCAATAATTTGTTCAAATAATTTGTTTAAATAAATGAACTTTACAAAAATAACGTCAAATCCTTACTCAGAAACCTAAAAAACCATAAAAAAAATGTACATATTGTACAAGAAAAATTTTTCAAGAATTTTTTGGAATAAATTGTTTAAATTAACAAATGTTACAAAAATAATATCGAACCTAATAAAAAAATCTTTAGGTTGCTAAGCAGCAACCTAAAGAACCATTAAAATGACATATCTCTTGCAGAAAAAAATTGTTGCAATATTTTGTTGGAATAAATTGTTTCAATAAATAAATTTTACTAAATCAATGTTAAATACTTCTACAGCAACTCGAAAAACTATAAAAACCATGTATATTTTATAGAAACAGAATATTGCAATAATGTGTAAAACGCCTTGTTATAACAAATTTAATTTACAAACTAATAGAAATTTGTTTGCAGTGCAAACCAAACAACAGAGAAAGCACATTCATCTCGTAAAAACAAAATTTTTCAAAAAAATATCCAAGTCAAAAATATCCACTCAACCAGTATTTGATCATTCCAATTATTGGAATATTATTTGGAATAAATTTAGTTCATCCCTCGGCAACGGAAAAAAAGGGAATAAGGAATATTCCAAGTTGAAACCTCATGCATAACGATATACGTGTATTCATATTTCATTTGACTGAAAGTCTTCGAAATGAAATAATCCGTATTCCCAGCGTCAATCCTGAAATCGGATGAATTCCCAGCCCTGATAGTAATGTATGAATTTCCGCACAGAATTCACAATACAGTAAATTATCCAAAGACCTGCTATAAACGAGATTCTACTGTAGAACAAATTCGACCACGAAAATTTTCTTATTGGGCGGAGGGAAAAATTCGCTGAGAAATGTCGAGTATTTCCCACATTTTCATACACAAATCACCGATCTTCGGATATAACTTTGATAAGAATAATTTAATTAGGAAATCTCATTAAATCAGCCTCGGAGTTGAAGCACCCGATTTCGCTGCGACTTTTCGAAGGGCGAGACCAGTATACGAATTCGGTTCTTCCAATTTCAAAAAACGAGCGATTTCTCTAGCCATGCCCTGGAATTTGTGTTTCCCGATAACTTTACCCGTACATCTGCCATTGAAATAAGTCAAGAAAAATCGGTCGCTAGTCACGTGCACCGGGCGCAAGTCTCGATATTTTTTCACGATTGGAGTACAATTTTCGTCGACCATGAAACGTTGGGTTTCTTGGAGTGCATCGTTGGTGATGTCGACGACGAGCAATTCTCCTTGTTCTTTGATGTTCTGAATTCTCATGTTCGTCAGATCGGAAGTGCGCAGAAATCCGTACATTCCGAAAATGAGAGAAACCTGGAAAAAAAATTTGGTTTCGGGTTTTTTGAAAAATTTGTTTATGATGAGTTCAGGTGTGTAATTGAAGTTCCAAACGTTTGAAATTAAATGAGAAGGGTTAGAAGAAAAAATTTTTCTAGCTGCTTTCGAACACTTTTTGAAGTCGATTTTGACGAAGATGAGATTTTTAAGGCGCGGCAAAACCGAGTTGTAGAATTGTTTGAGTTTAAAATCAACGATTGCTTACATGTGCGAACATAGTTTTTCATGTTACAGGCTATTTCGTCCTACTTAATATTCAAATCAGTAAGTATATGAATAAAAATTTAGCGTAAGATTCAGTAAAAGATTAATTAATTATTCAAACTTTTTTTAATTAATTGATTGATTATCACAACCTTTTTTATTTCATTTCTTAATTATTCACACCTTTTTGAAGTAACAAATTAATTATTGATACTTTTCTAATTAATTAAGTATTTATTTACACTTATATTTCAATAATATAATTAATTATTCACACCTTTTTAAAATAAATAATCAATTATTGACACCTTTTATAATTGATGAATTAATTATTCACATCTTTTTTAATTGATTCAATAATTATTCACACTTTTTTCGGTTAAGTAATTATTTATTCACATTTTTTTCGGTTAAGTAATTAATTATTCACACTTTTTTTGAATGATCAATTTATTATTTACACTTTTTTCGATTAAGTAATTCATTATTCACACTCTTTTTTGATTAATTAATTCATTATTCAAAACTTTTTTATTGTTTGAATAGTTGTGTACACCTTCTTAAAATAAAAAATTATTTATTTACAACTTTTTGAATTGATTAATTTATTCTTTACTCTGTTTTATAATGATTCAATAATTATTCGCCTTTTTTGATTGATCGATTGATTATTCACAAGTTTTTTTATTGGTTAATTAATTATGCAACATTTTTTTATTAATTAAGTAATTATTTACACTTTTTTTGAATTGGTTAATTAATTATTTACGCCTTTTTTAGTGGATAGACTAATTATTTACATCTTTTTTTGATGAATTGATTATTTAACTACAACTTTTTAATTGATATACTAATTATTGACAACATTTTAAAATAAATAATTCATTGTTTACAACTTTTGAAATTGATTAAATGATTACTAACTACTTTTTTTATTATTTAACTAATTATTTACACCTTTTTTAAATAAAATAATTGACCATTTACAATTTTTAAAATGATTGATTAATGATTCACATCTTTTATAATTGATGAATTAATTATTCATACTTTTTTCAATTAAGAAATTAATTATTCGCACCTTTTTTTGAATGATTAATTAGTTATTTACAACTTTTTCGATTAATTAATTAATTATTCTCAACTTTTCAATTTATTAATTAATTATTCTTAACTTTTCAATTATTTAACTCATTATTTTCACCCCTTCAAAATAAGTAATTAATTATTTACAACTTTTTAAACTAATTAATTAATTATTCATACTGTTTTTGATTGATTCATGAATTATTTGCCTGTTTCGATTGATTGATTATTCACATCTTTTTTTTATTGATTTTTTTATTTTTCAATAACTTCAAGTTTTTTGCAAGAAATAAAGTTTGAAATAAATAAAGTCTTAATTTGCAATAAAAATAAGTTTAATTATGCAAAACTTTTTTTATTGATTAATTGATTATTTACACCTTTTTTTGATTGATTAATTAACTATCCATAACTTTTTTATCGATTAACTAATTATTTAAGGCTTTTGAAAATAAATAATTAATGACTGAAAACTTTTTAAATTGATTAATTAATTATTCACACTGTTTTTGATTGATTCATTAACTATTCGCCTTTTTCGATTGATTGATTGATTATTCACACCTTTTTTCATTTATTAACGAATTATACAAAACTTTTTTTGTTGATTACTTAATTATTTATACTTTTTTCGTTGATTAGTTTATGATTCGCGCCTTTTTGAATAGATTAATTAATCATTCACACTTTTTTAAATTGATTCATAAATTTGTCAAATTTTTAAAATTAATTTATTTATTATTCACGCCTATACAACGAATTATTAGTTAATAATGCACCTTTTTTGATTGATTAATTAAACAGATAACATTGTCGGAACATCAGAAAAATAATTCCCATAACTGTTAAAAATGTGAAACCGTTTTAAATTTCAAAACAGTAAAAGCTATCTTCCAAACCTGTCAAACATTTCTAAAAAACATAAAAAGCAAATCATTTACAATAATGACGGATTCGAACTCTTAAAGAAATGATAAAAATCAAGTTCTAAGTGTAGGGTTTTTCAAATTTGTTTCAGAGTTCGTATTCGTCATTATTAAATGATTTGGTTTATGTTTTTTTAGCAATTGTCCCTGAGAAAGTTTGAAATTCTAATAAATAATAATTTTGTCCAGTAATCGAGTGAATTTTTGTTTATGTACTTGCTGATTTTTAATATATTTTTACTTTTGTTTAATTTCAAATGTTTGGAACTTCAGGTAAATGAATTGGGTTTATTTATTGATCTTGGGATGATAATATTGTTTTTTATTTGACTGAAAAAACGTGTTTTAATTGTAAATTTTTATATATCTCAGAATTTTTTTGAAAATGTTTTACTCAAAGTTAAAAATTTAGGAAGTGGAATTATATGTACTCAAAAAAATTTCGAGAGTGGTTTATTAAATGAATAAATTATTTTTTTGGATTTTCAATTTTTAAATATTCAACCATCTGGTTTTAAGAGTGAAGTTCTTGAATTTTCGATTCATATAACTTTGGAACTTGGAGTTAGACATTTTTCAGTTTTCAAAATTTTCATATTCATGTTTTAATTATGGAATTTGATTTCAGTGATTTTTAAGTAACTGTTTCATAAAATGTTTATAAAATAATAAATCATTGTTATTTTAAGATTTAAATATTATTTATTCATTTGTTAAGTTTGAAATACCCACTAACGTTTATTTTCCATGATTGAAAATTTTAGAAAAAAATTTTACACCACATGTTTTTATTTCAAAAATGTGATGGATAAAACTATTTTTTAATTCATAGTTAACTTTTCAAAATTTGTAATGAAACCTTCAAATTACGAGTTTTCAATTTTTTTAGTCTTTTAATTTTACTGTTTACATATATTTGAAGTTTCACGTTTCCATCTATAATAATAATAATAATAATAATATTGATAAGAAATTAAAAAGAATTCTCATAAAAAAAGGACAATTTGAAAATTTATTTATAGATGTATATTTCTATGTGCTGAAATTTCTGAATGTACATTTTTATTTGTGTCTAAAAAATTGAAGAAATAGAAAAATTCAAATTACAAAAAGAATAATAAGTGATAGAATGAAATTCCAAATTTTTCTACTAACGTAACATCCTTTATATTAATGATATTAATTATAATGGTAAGATTCTGAAATTTATGAATTTAAAAATTATTCAATCTAAAATTTAAAAATTATTCATCATAGAATAAAATTTAGCAATAAAATTATTTCATATATATTCATTATATTCTCACCTTAGTAACCAAATACAAATCATCTGGCGCCTCGAGTAAAAATCTTCGCACTTGCTCGAGCGTAAAAATTTTCGATTTTTTGCTTTGGACGTTCTTCATTTTGGGTACAAAGCATGCCAATTTGGTGAACTTCTCAATGTCGACTTTCTCATAAATCGCCAAAGTCAATTTGAGCATGGAGAAGTAAGAATACAAACTCGAGGGTGCATATTTATTCTTCAGCTCTTGGAAATAAGCCACCAATGATTCTTCACTCGAGGTTTCGAAATTTCGTTCTTTTTTCCAATCGAGGAACTTGTTGTAAATCGACTGATAATACGTTCTCGATCTTATGGGCAGTGAGTCGTCTGGCTGAGCATCTTTTTCTGGCTTTCTACGGGCCCTGAATTTTGGCTGAGCTTCTTCTTCCGGCGTTTTATAAACCTCGAAGTGGACAGTTTTTTTTTTTTTTTTGACACTTTCATTTCTACGCTTCGTTTTCACAACATACCGAATACAATTAACAACGTGGTTTATGAAAACATTTTTCACGAATTTTCCACCCAGTTTTTGGAAATTGTGCCTTGAGGATGTGTTAACGTTAAATTTATGGAAACGGTTTCCCTAAATTTCGTGTTAACAATGGTGTGAGAAAATTTTTTGTTTGGTTAAACAATTCTTTTTTGTTTTACAACAAAAAATGTTAGGCACGTTTTTTTTTAGTTTGTTTTAGAGTTATTTTTTGGAATTTTATTGTTTACATGAAGTCTAAATAAACTTTATGCAATTAGATGTCACAAACTACTAACGTAAAGTTTGTGTGAAATTTACGTAAACATGTGTATTCGCGAATTTCCTATGGTAGGAATCACCTAAATCACGAGGTTTTTTCGGAATGTTGTGATTTGTTGGATCATTCTTGGAATTTTGAAAATATTTTGAGTTTTGATAGTTTGTAGCCTAAGTGATATGAAAAGTTTTCGAAAATCTCAAATAAATGTCAAATTATAAGAAATTCCAAAATGTGTGATCTAAATATTTTTGGAATTCTTTGATATATTTCATTTCCAAAATAAGAACATTCTAAAAATACTTTAACACCTGAAAAAAGTTTCTAAAAACTACATCTTATTATCCAAAATTTTCTGTCACCTTAAAAAACCTAAGTTTCATAAACACTGAAATATGCAATGAAAAAAAAAAAACTTCGAAATTGTTCAATACATTAACTCTTACACACAAATAATAAACATATTGTTTGAAATCCTATCTTCATTGAAAAATACAAGGTCGTATTTCACCCCCCCCCCCTTCTCCCACGAGACCTTATAATCACGATGAAAAATAGAAAGAAAATTTTTTTTACCTCCGAGCTGCCTCCTTCGTGGTAAAATGGTCCTTTAGCCTGTTGCTCTTCTTCAAACGATTCTTGTATATTTGAAGCAAATGGATCAAATTCAACATTTTGCGCACTTGTTGATTCAATGGTCCGGATATCGTTCAGCATGACACAATTCTGGAAAAAAAATTGTAATCGTCACTTTGAACAGTGAAAAGTTGAAATCATTGTACCATGGAACTTTTTTTTTTTTATTCTTTGGAGTGAATTTTCACTATGATTTGAAATTGAACTTTTTTCGAGTGACTTTAAAATATATTTTCTTTTTTTATGAAAAATGTCATTTATTTATTGTAAAATAAGGTGCTTGACTTAATTTTTTAAAGAGGTGAAAATTTTTTTTCTTTTTTTACTGTTTTTATAAAAATAAATCGATAGGATTTATCACATGAAATACATATTTTTGTTACTTTAAAAAAACTTTTGAAAAAAACATGTATAAAAAAAAATATAATTTTATACAAATGAAGTTTTACATTTACAGACAAAATTCAACTCTTTTTTATCCAAATACTTACTTTTTGTTAAACTTATTAAAAGCAAAATTTTTTTTACCATGGAATAAAACGCAAAGATTTATAACAAATGTTTTTATTTCGCAATAGATTATTACACTTGCAAAGTATTTCACACATTTCTCAGCTTGTTTTCATATTTGTTTACAACCTGTTTACACTTCTTGATATAATTTTAATTTTCTCGTTGCTCGTTGGGATAAAACTTGGAAAATAATTACGGAAGATGTGTTATTATTTTAAGAATACTAACATTGCAAAAGTATTTACAAAAATGAGATCTGGGGATTTTAGGCCATTGTATATTGTCAATAACTTTAACATGTATTGGAATTTCGAAGGTTTAGAACATTTTGTTTATCAAAACTCTAGTGATTTCAGAAAATGGATTTTGGAACGAAATGTCAAATTTTCGTGCTTCGGAATTTTCGAGTATTTTTTTTTTTTTTTTGTGCAATTTGGAATTTGAAAACAGAAAATATCAGATTCAAACTCAAAAATTTGGACATTTAGATACAGGAAATGAAAATTTTTTTTACAAAATAATTCGGGAAAATCACCAATAATAAAAATGACAACAATTAAGTTATTATGAAACTGGAAAAATAAAAATTGGAAATTTTGAAACTCGATTAATAACTATTCAAAACCCAAAAAAAATCGAGCTTTAACTCAAAAAACAAGCAAATTACAAATTAACTCAATTCATTTGATCATTCACCAGAAACTCCAATTGTTTAATCCAAAACTCAATAAACGTTAAATAATAATTTTGAAACTTAAAGAATTTAAATAATAATCATTAATAATGCATAATCGTGTGTGTTCTGCAAAAAACTTATACTTTTTGAAAAATTTCGTTCACTGATTTCCCTGCTTTTCTTAATGATTATCATTCGGCTTTTTGAAATGATTTCGAACATGCCTAGTATAATTCGAAGGAATCCATCTCGACCCATGAATCCCAATTCTCCCACATCTGGCAAGCCTAACAATAAGCGAACACAAAGGACACTTTATACTCGCCGAATACGTGTAACCCTTCGGAACAGCATTTTCCTCAAAAACCTCAGAAACGCTCACATTTATATCATTTTCCTGAAGGTGAATTTTCCTTACCCCAAAATCCGCGTTTTGCGCATTTATTTTGTTGTTTATCGCTGTCAACATTTTCGCCAAAAGTTTTCGTTCGCGATCGACGTTGACGTTTGGTAGTTTTTGAGCGGATACTGAACTTGGTTCTGGAAGGAAAATGTTTTTCCGATTTTTCGGACAGGGAATTCCCGCGTTTTCCGGTAATGCATAATTTGGAAAATGAAGAGGCATTTGGAGATTTGATTCTGGTTCGAATTGGGGCCAATTGGATGTCGAGGAGGTTTCTTGGTGAATGGGTTTCTGGAACAAAACGTGTAGAGAACTTTTTTAGAAAGTTGAAAGGAAGTAAATGTTTTTTTGTGTTACACTTGACGCTTGTGGAAATTGATTATTGAATTAGACGTTTATTTAAGAGTCTAGTGTATGGTCATTTCATTTTAGATTTGCAGGGTGTTCAGCGATAAAATTATGTATCAGGAAATTTCAGTACTTTTAATTTTTTCACCAGTTGGTGGCTTTTAAGTTAACATTCCATAGAGGAAAAATGAACATAATTTTTTAGACCTGATGATAATCTTTTTTTTGCATTACTCATATTTGTTTCTCTTTCTTTTCACATTTTTTCAACTTGAGGATTTTATAACGAATAAGAATATTTTTAAATTATGTGGAATTATTTTATTACTTAAAATTAACATCTTTAGGTTATTTGAAGTTTATACGAAATTTTTCATTTTTTCGAAGCAATAATTCATTCAAAAAACTTGATGAATTGATAAAGTTTTATGAAAGCTTTTCAATTTTCAAAATTTCATCAACAATTTTCCAATCAATAAACTAAATTTTCCAAAATTCATACATCATTACGATTTTATCATTTCTTACAACCTTCAAAATTTACAAAATGCTTTGGATTTAGATAAGAATTTTTCCCAATAACTTTCGAATTCACTGCACACTCTGATAAATCATAAATGAAATAATTAAATAAACTTTAAACTATATTCTCGATAGTTTTCTGTATAAAAAATAATTTTATCGAAAAAATACGCGGTTATTTATTGTTAATTCACAAATATCGATGTATTTTTTAATAACAATATTTTTACTTACTATTAATGAAGTATCCACAGATTTTGTTGTAAAACACTTGCAAAACGTACGAAACACACTTAGCCTATTTAACGATTCAAAATAATTTCACGTGATTAGGAAATCGATCGATAGAAATGCTTATTTCTATTCTTATTTTATTTTTTATTTTTTATTATTTTAAAATTCTTAAATCAAAGATTCGAATTCAGTTTCATACAATTTGATCGTCAGATAAAACTTTCAAAATAATTTTTTTATAAATAAATTAATCATTCGAAATAATTATTAGCGATGTTATTTGTTAATTGTTTTTCTATTTAAATACTAATATATTATATTATTAAATAATAATATTTTAGAATTATTTATTTATTTAAACAAAGCAGAAGAAAACTACATGATTATTATTTATGCAATGCAGTACTTTTACAGGAATGAAAATTAAAGTTTTTTGTTATCTAATTCAATAGAAATTTTATTAACTTGCAAAATACTAAACATTTGTTTCGTAAAATTGAAAAAAATTATTTTCAAGAATTTTCATTTTACAACATATCGACTTTATTCAATAAACTTTCACGGTTTAACTTTTAAAATCCATACCAAAAATTTATAATGAGAAAATTCCTGCATTGATTCGATTTTTTTCATCGAAAAAATTGCACTTTTAAAACCCCTCGAAACTCAATTATAAATTATATGAACGCTGCGACATGATTTTTTTACTGCTTCCTAAAAATCAGTGAATTTGTGAAAATCAGGCATAAATAAATTACGCACTTTGATATTAACAAAAATCACTAAAGCTAGTAAATTCTCAACTAGAAAATCAAAATTTGTTAGTCTACTTACGAAAGAATCCAAAGTCGCAGTCGACAAAATATCGCAACCCGGCTCAGTTTTTACAGCAACGTATGGAAATTGGTTCCTTTCAGTATACTTTCCTGTTTTTCTACCTGAAACATAACGAAAAGATATTCCATTACTGAAATATATATAACAAGGAATACTTTTTTGACAAGTCATTTTAAACTTAATTTTTTTATTTGTAAAAAAATTAGCATGTACAGGCACAAACATGCTACAAAAAAAGTACACAATGTAACATGTACTGTTAATGGATGATATTGATAATTTACTTGTTAATCATGTAAAACTGAGGCTTACACTAATAGATTATTTATATAAGTATTATAAAAGTTCGTAACGTCGTAAACTGCAATTATTTATCAAAAACAATGTAAATTTAATAACACAAAGAACTGTTCATCAAATTTCTTGCATAATATTATTTATTCATATTACATTATGTACAAAATGTTATACGGTTATGTAGAAAGTATGAAAACACACGTGTTAGTAGATAATGTAAACTTTATTAACAAACTTCATGAACAGTTGACACGAATCTCATGTGAACTTGAAATCTGGAAACTTATTGTACTGCATGCACTGTTTTCTTAGAAATTTATATTTTAATAAAAAAAACGTTGTATGTAATTTACATAAAGTTTATGATAACTTCATGTAAACATATTTTAATCATAAAATCATTTTTGAAGTGAAGGCATTGTAAAAAATCTTGTATCAGTAACACGTCCATCACTTTTTCGTGTTTTGGTGGTCAATTCTGAAAGAAATACACAATTAAAAACAATCTCAAATTCGATTCCTTATTTAAATAACAAGTTTTAAATCGTGTAATTTGTTGTGTAGTTGTAAGAAATAGTATAAAAATTGTAAGTAGTATAATTATATAATAGTAAAATAAAATAAAGGTATTAATAATTATCATAAAAAATATAATCATTCAAGACACATATCGATAAAATATTTATTGAATGATTGGAGTGATAAAAAATAATAAATTATGCTTAAGTTTTTTATTATTTAAATGATGAAATCATGATCGATAAAGTACAAGTAAAATAGTAGTCAAAACAATGAAAATATGAATAATGATTTTACAGTAACCTGCATAGTAGTTAAATGATGTAAAATAGTTATCTTCTGCTTTCAATAATAACTATCATCGAGACAAATTTTTTTCATAGCCAACAGTCATATTTTTTTGCAACTAATTTTGTTCATCTTCAAATGTAAAACACTGTAAAAATAGTGGGAATGATTCTGATAAAAAAAAATGTGAAATTCGGTTACAATTCTATCAGATAAATAAAAAAATTATATAATATAAGCATTCAGTTAGAGAATGCCATTTTAAAAACCGGAACCAAAGAAAACAACATCCTATCCGGCTAATGATTGTCCTGTAAAAAATTCAGATACAATATTAATAAAAATTGGTATATTCATTTTTCAGTATTTTCGATTTCCTTGTATCTGATGCTGTTTTAGGTATTTAATATTATAAATATATAATATAAATTAAATATTTATAAAAATAATTATTAACAAAAGTACATATTCGTAGTCTAAAAATCAAGTTCTTTATTATTTCTGTTTAGATTCATAGTCTGAAACATCATACCTTCTCTTGCCAAGTAAAATTTACGTACGTTCACAACTATCATCATGAGTAGTTGTTATAATATCTGATTTATCATTTGCATGTGGTTTCAAACATCACACCTGAAAAGTATCAGCACAAAATGATCTCATCAAAGTTCATGACACATAGATTATTGACTTACACAACCTAATTTTAGAAAATTCAATTCAGGAAACAATTGTTTATTGTTTATGACAAGAATCATTGTATAGATGTTATTACGTGAAAGTCAGGACAAACACAAAAGTATAATAAACCAGTTTTACACTTCTCACCTCAAAAATCCTGTAAAAAAGAAACTATTCTGGTTAGACTCTTCATTATGGAAAATATGACACTTGACAGCAAATGATTGAAACACTTTTCAGTCATTCATGTTTACGACAACAAGATGTATCAATCATTTACACATCTTTGCATATTTCCATTGAAGGAGTTTTATTGTCTGATCTATGATGCATCATTCATTGCATAATCAAAGTTCATGCCAGATTCATTATTGATTTACACCATCTACTTCCAGAAAATTCAATTCAGGAAACAATTGTTTATTGTTGATGAGAAAAATCATTGTAGATATGTTTCTACGTAAAAGACAAAACAAGCACAAAAGTATAAAAACCAGTTTTACACTCTTCATCTTAAAAATCCTGTAAAAAAGAAACTTTTATAGTTAGACTTCATTATAGAAGATATGACGAGTTACAGAAAATGATTTACACACTTTTCAGTCATTCATATTTGCGACAACAAGATGTATCAATCATTTATACATCTTTGCACATTTCCATTGCATGGATTTTATTGTCTGATCTATGATGCATTATTCATTGCCCAATCGAAGTTCATGACAGATTCATTATTGATTTACAACATATACTTCCAGAAAATTCAATTCAGGAAACAATTGTTTATTGTTTGTGAGAAAAATCATTGTAGATATGTTCCTACGTAAAAAGCAAGACAAACACAAAAGTATAATAAACCAGTTTTACACTCCTCACTTCAAAGATCCTGTAAAGAAGAAACTTTTATGGTTAGACTCTTCATTATGGAAGATATGATACTAGACAGCAAATAATAAACACACTTTTCAGTCATTCATGTTTTCGACAAGACGTATCAATCATTTATACATCTTTGCATATTCCTATTGTAGGGATTTTATTGTCTGGTATATGATGCATCATTCATTGCACAATTAAAGTTGAATCATGTATCAACCAGAGAAAAAAAAACGTAGCTTTATGCTGACACATCTTTGAGTGTGCTTTGAATGAGCATTTTTTGAGCCAACTCAAACTTGTTGCTCTGTTTGATGCATAAAAGGGTCATCAATGCCACATCAAAATCAGCCCTTTTTTATACAAGACTCAAACATCTCACATTCATTCTGCCAGAATTTACATACATATTTCAGCTAATATTTTCCTGCAAAAAGCTCAACTTGATGCATCAATCATGTAGACATGTTTAACCCAAGTAAAGCTACAATGATGCTACAATGTTTGCAACATGACAAAGTACACTTTCAATATATACAAAACCTATAATTTTGATACTATACACTGGATACTATACAGTTAAAGGATGGAAGTTTCAAGAACACACGAAAAACATTTACGCACTTTTCATGGAATACCATCATTTATTCATTACAATCAAATGTACATGTACAAAAAAATCATTATCAACGATTTTTACGTGAATTGGAACTATGCGTTGCGATGTGGTTTTTCACCTCATACGCGTACTTGAACTTTTTCAAACATATGTGGCAAGTGAATTTCTTCGCTTTGTTTCCGCATTCGACCCTCACGTGTCTACGCAGGCTGTCAAGCCATTTGTATTTTTTACCGCAAGTGCACGTGTGCATCTGCTGCTGGATCCCGATATAACCGTAAGCATCACCTAAAGGATCCATTGTTGAACTTGTCTGTGGTTGCAGTACGCTCGACTTCACATCGCTTCTTCCGTAGATCAAAGGATCGCCGTGAGCCGATATAACACAGTATTTTCCCCCGAGTATATCTAAAAACAAGAAAACATATTGTTAGTAACAATCTCGAGATAGTCACAAGTTGAGTTTGAGGACTGTATAAGTTCGTTGAAGTTCTTTTCGCAGTTTCGTTTTGTCTATCCCGTAGATTTAATGAAAAGTTAAGTGGATTTAGAGGATTTAGAATCATAAAAGCAGAAGCAGTGAGATTTGGAATCAGGTTTCAGTTACTTTTGTTTTCTTCAAATGAATTTCGATCCATTTCACATGCACTGGATTGCAGTTTCATTACATATTGTTAGTACTCAGCATGAAAATTATTCCCTTGAATGTGGAAAAAGCAAGCAAACACACAATGGAGAAGATGATGTGAAGATTTTAGGTTATGTTGATGAGATGGTTTTTTGAAAATAGTAAGGTAAAATTTCGGAAGAATCTCTTGTGAGATAAATAAAAGTCAAGGAGAATTTATTTTATCGAAATTACTTTATTCGAGATTTATCTGAGAATCGTATGTTTAAGATTTTAAAGATGGACCTGTAAAATTAGAAAAATGAAGAATCCGATGTTTCATAAGACGACACTCTTAGTGTAAAAGTTGTTTTCATGTTTATTTCAATCGATGAATCATTTTCTTGTGAACAATAAATAAAAAAGTTAATCAGTAGGAGAAATGTGAAGATAAATCGTGCTCTTCCAGTTCTAAAAATTTTTTTTTAAATACATTGAATTTGGTGAAAAATAACAAATTATACCCTTCCCCCAAAATAAATGTCAAATTTGTAATTATTATTGGCATATTGGTATTTTTGAAAATGAAACCTGAAAATAAAAAACTCTTTTCATGAAAAGGAAGAACAGAAATAGTTTTTTTTGTGGTATACAGCACAATAATGAAATTTCCAGAAAGAGACGAACAAAATGACATTTATTATAATATTATATACATCCTTTTACAGAGATGTGGAAATATTATAAACGAACTTCACAAGACTTATGTTTATTCTTGTTTTTGGATATTCTGTCTAGTTTGTGTTGAACATTGTAAGTGGTGAAATTCATGAAAAGCGCATTTAAATGATGTTTGGTGCTGGTACTTGGCATTTGAATTAACCATGTTTTTTTACACTAATATGTCACAAAATATGGCAAAAGGAAATTCAAATTATGTAGCACACCAAATAAAAATCAATACTTTTTGCGAATTTTCATGTCTTTCAATAAATTTTGCCGATTTATGTGTGAAATAAGGCATTTTTCTTTCGATGTTAACAAATGTTTGCTCTACGTATATTTTTTAAAACGATGAAAAATCCTTGTTTTACAATTTGGGCCTACAAATAAACAAAAAAAATATTTATTTACAAAATATGAATTTCTTTGGATAGTGGTGAACTTTGAATATAAATGATAAAACATTAGAATAAAATATTAAAAAAGTATAGATTATTGAATAAAAAAACTTTTTTTTTTGACTTGACAAATAATACACATGTTTTTAAAAACTGATTATAATAATATTAATTTTTAAGCACTCGGTGTCGTTGACAAATTAAAAATAAAATTTTTAAATATAAATTTATTTAGATTTTTTCAGCCGAATATTAATTATTAGATTTCTATGACTAAATTTTTTTCTCATGCACATAAATATTTGGCTGGAAATATTGAAGATAATGACAGTTTTTATTTTAGGTTTTGTGCCAGCAATATTTTAATATTATTAATAAAAAATATACCTAAAAGATAATTTTACTAATATTTATAGTAACAAAATTTAAAAAACTATTAAGAATTCAGTAAAAATGGTAGCCAAAAATCTAAAAAAATTAATACTTTATAATTCAAGTGAATGCTGTTTTAGTAGAACATTTTTGAACTTCTAAAAATATACAAGTGATTTAGAAAAACAAAATTTCATTCCAAACAACAGAATCCAGAACATTTTTCTTTTGTAAGTGAAATTCATGAACTTAATGTGTACTCATATTTAAACTATACTTTACAAGTTCAATAAATAATACTTGACAGATTTTTGATTGTTTAGGATAGTTATAACTTATTTTCTAATGTGTTTAATATTACAGATTTTTCTATAAATAACGCTTATTTTCAGGTCAGTATTGTAAATGTACACTTCAATCTCAACAAACGAAAAAATTAAGTACATGTAGACAAAGTAAACAAATTACCGATATGAATTATAGTTTTTTAATCTATGTGGTATCACTCTGTGTAAAAAAAATACTTAAAAATCAACGATATTTCGGAATGAAAGTAATATATGTACCCTATCGGCCTGCGATTTACGTTCACCAACGTTGGTGAACGTTGGTGAACGTTGACGAACGTAAATCAAGTTTTTCATCAATTCCCCGTGAAAAAAT
>JAPYZL010153564.1:0-12883 GCA_030522825.1 Platygaster orseoliae
CATCCACGTCTTCATCAGTAGTTGGTTGCTCTTGCTGCTTCTTCTTTGATTTTACTGAAGCACGAGTTTTTTGTTGTTTTGCTGGATTTGCTTTCGCAGCTTCTACGCACATATATTCTTGTAATCCTAATTTATGGTAAATGAGAATGAAACTTTAAAGTTGCATAATTTAAATAATAAATGTGATTTATAATCTACGACTGCTTTTTATAAGTTTTTTATCAAGATTTCTTAGAAGCTTTTCATGTGATACGCTACAAGTGAAAAACTACCAATAACTACTTTTTTGTCAATATTTTATAGTAATTTTGCATGAAAAACCATTATAAGGCATGAAAAATACATGATCTACTTGAAAAATGTCAAAAACTATGTGGTTCGATATTCCCCACAAGCTATGTTCTACAAAATAGCCGCCCCTGACTCACAGAACCAAATTTCATGCAAAAAAATTTTTTCGAATATAATTAGTATTCACCCACAATGATTTCAAAGATATTCAGCTGATTGGTTTTACGCAAAAATGTTAAAAAACCAATCTAGTTTTCAAAACAAAAAAACACTTTTGGAAACTCAAAATTCAGTCGGTTATCGCAGAAAGCACAAAATACGTTTAATCGGTTCGACTGCTAATGGAAAAATGAGATGAGGCTGAAATAATACGATGACAGAAATTTCGTATAGTTCGCATGTTAGATAATGACAAATATGTCAATGGTTTGACATTCCCTATATCCCTACCAACAATGACGATATGAAAAACGATATAAATGACAATATCGTCATCCGTCTCTTTACGACACGTCATTCTTATCGTCAACGATATCGTCAGTATGTCGTCAGACGACATCGTCATGACAATAGCAATGACGACATCGTCATTGTTGGTAGGGATGGTTCGAAATTCCCTACATTCCCCTACGTCTCGCAGGCGTGACGTTGTCATAAAAAATGGCTTGTTATCGATAGACATATTTTTTAAACATGATTCAAATCTTGAGGAAAATTATAGGATTCACGAAATTTTGCAGGGGGCCCGGGCCCGTCGGGCCCTACGGCTGGCTACGGCCCTGGTTGTGTATAAAGTAATTGCTGAAATACGAATTTAAAATTGTGAAATATTTTTTTTTTATTTAATAAATTTAGTTATTATGAATTCATATTTTCCAAACTTGAATTTATTTCAATTTTTTATTTAGAATTTTATTTAAAATCTTCGTTTCAAGATTTTACGAATTTAAAAATTTCTAATTTTTTAACATTCATTTTCCGAAATCCAAATTTAAAAATCGATAACTTTTAATTTTCTTACATTATATTCATCTAAAATTATTTTTGAAATTTTTAAAAAAATTAAATAGTTGTGTATGAAGTGATTGTTTACATCAGAATTAAAAAAACTTTTTGATTTAACTAATTCAAATAATAGGAATTAATGTTTTCCAACATTGTATTTTTATCAATTTTCATATAGAACTTTTAGTTTTTGAGATCGAAATTCAAGCCATTTAATTTTATAAAATTGATTTCGGTATATTACGAATCCCAAAATTTTGAATTTTCAAATATTCATTTTCCAACATTCAAAGTGTAAAATTAATAACTTTTATTCTATTATAAACATTATACTCAAATAACATTATATTTTTATTTTTTTCAAATCAAATAGTTGTGTATAAAGTAATTGTTAAAAGAAGAATTTAAAATTGTGAAAAAAATTTTTTTTATTCAATAAATTCAATTATTATGAATTCATATTTTTCAATGATTAATTTATTTCAGTTTTTTATTTAGAACGCTGAGTATTTTAAATCTTTGTTTGCAGATTTTACGAATTGAAAAATAAAAAATTTTTCAAACATTCATTTCCCGACAACCGTATTTTAAAATGAATTACTTTTAATTGTTTTTTTACATTTTACTCATCTGAAATTGTTTTTGAAATTTTTTAAAAAATTCAATAGTTGTGTATGAAGTGATTGTTTCAATCAGAATTCAAAATTTTATGATTTAACTAATTCAAATAATACGAATTTACATTTTCTTACGTTGTATTTTTATCAATTTTCATCTAGGATTCCGAGTTTCTTAGATCAAAATTCAAGCCATTAAATTTTATAAAATTTGTTTTGGTATACTACAAGTTCCAAAATTTTGAATTTTCAATTAGTCATTTTCCAACATTCAAAGTTTCAAATTAATAACTTTTAATTTTGTCATAAACATTACACTCAAATAAAATTATTTTTTAATTTTATTTAAAATCAAATAGTTGTGTAAAAAGTAATTGTTTAAATAAGAATTTAAAATTGTGAGAATTTTTTTTATTTAATAATAGATATTTATGCTACAAGGGAGAAAAAGGATGATTCCAAAGAGTGCAAGGTTTGGGCTCGAGCGAAGCGAGTGTGCAATTGCACGAGTTGGAATCATCCTTTTTGTCTTGTGTAGCATACAATATTTTTTCCCATGCATGTGTAAAGTGGCCACTTCATTTTTATGGAACGCAGGAACGAAATTCTTTTTTTGGAGTACTAGGAAATTAGCGGGAGTTATCAATAAAATCCTAGGGAAATATTCATAAATCCCGGATCACAGGGAAGAAAGTTGCCTGATCCGTGATATGTGAGTGTTTCCCAGGGTTTTTGTTGATATTTCCCGCTGATTTCCGAGTACCCTAAAAAGGAGTTTTTGTTCCCGCATTCCATAGAAATAAAGTGGCCTTTTTTACGGATGCATGGGAAAAATTCAATTATTATGAATTCACATTTTCCAAACTGAATTTATTTCAATTTTTTATTCAGAATTCTGAGTTTCTTAAATCTCTGTTTCCAGATTTTACAAATTAAAAAATTTTCAATTTTTAAACACTTATTTTCCAATATATGAATATCAAAATGAATAACTTTAAATTATTTTTTCCTATGCATCCGTAAAAAAGGCCACTTTATTTTTATGAAATGCGGGAACAAAAGCCTCTTTTTGGAGTACTCGGAAATCAGCGGGAAATATCAACAAAAACCCTGGGAAACATCCATCAATCTCGGATCAGCCAACTTTCTTCCCAGTGATCCGCGATTTATGAATATTTTCCTAGGGTTTTATTTATAACTCCCGCTGATTTCCGAGTACTCTAAAAAAAGGATTTCGTTCTTGCGTTCCATAAAAATGAAGTGGCCATTTCTACACATGCATGAAAAAAATATTGTATGCTACACGAGACAAAAAGGATGATTCCAATTCGTGCAATTGCGCACTCGCTTCGTTCGTGCCCAAACTTTGCACTCGTAGGAATCATCCTTTTTCCCCTTGTAGCATAAATATCTGTTTTAAACATTATACTTATATAAAATTATTTTTGAAATAAAAAAAAAAAATTATATAGTTGTGTAGGAAGTGATTGTACAATCAGGATTGAAAATTTTGAATTTTTCAAACGTCTAACTTCCGACATCAAAAGCTCAAAATTAATAACTTTTAATTTTATTTTGAACATTACACTAAACGAAAATTATTTTTGAATTTTTTGTTATTAATTCAAAAATTGCATATAAATTAATTATTTGAATCAGAATTTAAAATTGCGGAAAAAAATTGTTTGATACAATAAATTCAATGAATATTAATTAATATTTTCCAACGTTTTCTTTATTTGATTCCAGAATTTGTAGAAAGCAAGGAAGAGCGTATGATGATGACGATCGGAGAAATAATTCAAGAATTATTGCTCGCTGACAAAGAGAACAGAGACGTTGATTTAAATAAGTTAAAAACAAAAATCTCCTTCAAGTACGGATTGTCAACGTCTCCAAAATTAGTGGATATTATTGCAGCTGTACCGGCGGACGCTAAAAATATTTTACTTCCAAAACTGAAAGCCAAGCCCATAAGAACAGCCAGTGGTGTAAGTGAAAATTTTGTAAATGATTAAAATAACAATTAAAAGAATATTTCACTTACAAATTCAATTATTACGGAATTTGATGTTTTAATTTGGAAGTTGCATAAATTTTTTTTATTACTAATATCGTTAGTTTATCAAAAAAGATGAGACACGGTTTTTTCTTTTCGTCACAACTTAAAGAGTGATGGAAACACATTAAAAATTGGTATGGGTTGTTTTTTAAAAATAATGCATGTGTCCTCAAACTCAAATTTTTTGTAATGCAACTTCCTGATTAAGATGTTTATAGATTCAACAACTTCAAAATCTAGAAGAAAAAAAAATTTTAATTCCTGATTTTTCAAAGGAGTCTTGACATTGTTGTCAGGGATTTTGATAAAAACCTGCAATTATGCTTAACTTTTATAGCAATGAGACGCATCACGCAAGTCGGTTTTTGAGTTTGACAAAGAGTACCAAAAGAAACATAATTGCAGATTTCGTCAGTTTTTCAATGTCCCATATTTTTGCATCTAATGACTCGATGATTATGAACTTTTCAGATTGCTGTCGTTGCTTTAATGTGCAAACCACACAGATGTCCTCACATCAACATGACTGGGAATATTTGCGTGTATTGTCCAGGTGGTCCAGATTCAGATTTTGAATACTCGACCCAATCGTACACTGGGTATGAACCAACTTCCATGCGAGCTATCAGGGCTCGATATGACCCATTTTTGCAAACAAGGCATCGTGTTGAACAGGTACAGCAACTTTTAATGTACAAAATATAGAAGATTTCATTCAAAAATGGAAAAAAATCCCTCAAATCAAATATGTTTTAATTTTTCCAGCTGAAGCAATTGGGTCACAGCGTAGACAAAGTGGAATTCATCGTCATGGGTGGAACTTTCATGTCTTTGCCCAGCGACTACAGGGATTATTTCATTAGGAATTTACACGATGCTTTGTCTGGTCATGTGAGCAGCAATGTGGCAGAAGCCGTGAAATATTCAGAAAGAAGCAGGACCAAATGCATCGGCATTACGATTGAAACCAGGCCAGATTATTGCTTGAAAAGCCATCTTTCTGATATGCTAAATTATGGGTATTGGAATTTATCTCTCTATGTAATAAAAAAACTTTATCCCACTGATTTAGTCAACCCTAACCTTACCTGATTTAAACCCTAACTCAATATGGTTAGGTTGGGTTACGAATGTACTCGAATATTTCCGAATATCTCCGAACATATCCGAACATTTGCGAAGATACTCGAACATGCCCGAATGTCACAGAATGTCATACTCGCACATACCCGAACACTTCCGAGCCTATCCGAATATTTACGAACATTTGCGAACATACCCGAACATCCCCGAACATCCCCGAATCTCACAAAATTTCCTCGAAAAACTATAAAACTGAATGGGGTTTGAATAGAAATTGAAATTTATTAATTGAAAAAATTAAATACAAAAAATAACAATTTTTGTTGATTTATCATTAATTGAATGATATTTATTAATTTTCGTACGGGAAATTGCAGGTGCACGCGTCTTGAAATAGGCGTGCAATCCGTTTACGAAGACGTTGCCCGTGACACGAATAGGGGTCACACCGTTCGCGCGGTTTGCGAGACTTTTCAATTATCCAAAGACGCAGGTTTCAAAGTCATCGCTCACATGATGCCTGATTTACCAAACGTGGACATTGAGCGAGATGTTCAGCAATTTATTGTAATTTTTTTAAAATTTTGTCATTTTATGATGAAAACGGAAAGTAAGAAAACAATTTTTTTTTGGGAACTTTAAAGTAAAAAATGTTGAAAACACGAGAAATTGGGAAATGTTTGAATTATTATTTGAATTTATTATTGATTGTGTACAGTTATTGAAAAAATAAATACCTTATTTAATCTTGAATAGGAATTTTTCGAAAATCCTGCGTTCAGAGCTGACGGTCTAAAAATTTATCCGACGTTGGTGATTCGAGGCACTGGACTGTACGAGTTGTGGAAAACTGGAAGGTACAAAAGTTATCCGCCGAGCATGCTGATCGATTTGATAGCTCGAATTTTGGCTCTTGTACCACCGTGGACCAGGGTTTACAGGGTTCAAAGGGATATTCCTATGCCACTTGTAAGGTATGCTTTGTTCGAAATGTTGACCATCCTCTGATTTTTTTACTTGATTTTTGCACTTTTAATCGTTTTTTTACACACTTGTTTAGGATTCATTTCTTTGATACTTTGAAAATTGAGATATTTGAAAATTATAAGTATAAATTTAGAATGAAAAAAAATTGAATGTTAAATTTTAAATATTGAAAATGAAAGTTCCTTGAATTGTAAGTTTTAATAGATAAATGTGAAAAAATTGAAAGTATCAATAAATGAACATTTGATTGTTGAATATTCAATGTTGCCAATTTTTAATGATTCAAAACCCTGTTTCGAAAATTTTATGATTTATATGTTTTGAAAGTTGTATGCTCAATTTTTCAAATTCCAACCTTTTTTCTATATTTTTACTACGTTCTGTAATAAATAAATGAAAATTTGATCAGTGAATTCCCAATGTGAAACTTTTTTAGTTTTCCAAAATCCTGTTCCCAGGATTTTGCGATTTTATTAGAAATTCGTATGCTCGATTTTTAAAATTTTCACTCGTTCCCAAAATTTTCCGTATTTTCACAGAGTTTTGTAATAAATAAATAAAAATTTGATTGTCTAATTTCTTACGTTAAATTTTTTGGTTTTTCAAGATCCTGTTCCTAGAATTGAACACTGAGAAAAAAAATTTTCAGTTTCATTTGCTCCAACTAAATTTTAGTTGGAATAGACATAATCGAAAATTTCAGTTGTGCTGATTGAATTTTTAGTCGTACTGATCGAATTTTCAGTCGCTTCAACTAAAAAAATAGTTGGCGCTGCTCTGTAAATGAAGTTTCTGTTGAGGCCATTTTAAATTGTACTTGTGACAACGGGAATTTTCGGTTCCCACAACTGAATTTTCAGTTGCGCCATTTCGAACTTTTTTTTTCAGTTAGCATAGTTAAATTTTTCAGTAGCAGCTATAGCGTTAACGGAATTTTTCAGTTGGAATAAACGGAAATTTCCGTTAAGTCAACTTTCTCGTCTTCTAATTAAAAATATACAGTTACAGCAACTGAATCTTTTTTTCTCTGTGAACGATTTTTCTTTTTCTTTAATTTGTATACTCGATTTTTGAGTTCTGTAATAAATAAATAAAAATTTGATTTGTAAATTCCCAACGTTAAACTTTTTTAGTTTTCCAAAATTCTGTTCCCAGGATTTTGCGATTTTATTAGAAATTCGTATGCTCGATTTTCCAAATTTTCATTTTCACAAAATTTTCCGTATTTTCACAGAGTCTTGTAATAAATAAATAAAAATTTGATTGTCTAATTTCTTACGTTGCATTTTTTGGTTTTTCAAGATTCTGTTCCTAGAATTGAACGATTTTTCTTTTTTTAAATTTGTATACTCGATTTTTGAGTTCTGTAATAAATAAATAAAAGTTTGATTTATGAATTCCCAACGTTAAACTTTTTTAGTTTTCCAAAATTCTGCTCCCAGGATTTTGCGATTTTATTAGAAATTCGTATGCTCGATTTTCCAAATTTTCACACTTTCCCAAAATTTTCCATATTTTCACAGATTTCTGAAAAAAATTTGATTGTAATATTTTTTTATTCTAAAATCTCGTTTCTATTTAAAAAATTTTTTAACTTTTCCAAAATTGTCCATGTTTATACAAATTTCTGTAAATTTTTATACTTAAATTTTACCTATTTGAATTTGAATCTTATTTTAATTTTACCTACACACTTGAAAATTCTAAAGTTTTTTTTTACCAAATTACATAAATTCGTTTTCCTTGAAATCGTGCGAAATATATAGCTCTGGAGTAGAACACGGAAATCTGCGAGAACTGGCTCTTCAAAGAATGAAAGATTTGGGCACCGATTGTCGAGATGTGCGAACTCGCGAAGTAGGAATACAGGAAATTCACCACAAAATCAGCCCCTACGAAGTCGAACTAATAAGGCGCGATTACGTGGCGAATAATGGCTGGGAAACTTTTTTGTCTTACGAAGATCCACTCCAAGACATTCTCGTTGGCTTGTTAAGACTCAGAAAATGTTCCAATGAAACTTCAAGGTTAAAAAAAATTCTTTCTCCATAATTTTCATGATATATCAACATTCGTTAATTCTGACCTTCAATTATTAAATATCTGAAAAATCACTTGATTTCATTTGTTCGGAATTAACGAAAACTAATAATCATCGACTTTTTTTGTATTTCGTTCAAAGGCCTGAAATGAAAGGAAAATGCTCGATCGTGAGAGAATTACACGTTTACGGAAGCGTCGTTCCAGTGAATGCTCGTGACCCAACGAAATTCCAACATCAAGGTTTTGGAATGCTTTTAATGGAAGAAGCCGAAAGAATCGCAAAAGAAGAGCACGGTTCAGATAAAATTCTGGTGATTTCAGGTAACGTAATCATCATATATTATATAAATATCATGAATCAGGAGCGTAGGCAGGAAAAATTTCAGTTGGGGGGGGGGGGGGGTTTGAAAAAAAAATGTTTCTCGATATAATTTTCTTCAAAAATATAGAAAATATTCAAAACTTTTAAAACACTTTAAATTCTAAAGCATCGCATTTCAGAAAGCTATATAATAAAATTTATAATGTTAAGAAACCCATGAAGTTGTGTAAATTATGACGAAATATGAAAAAGACTGAAAGTATTAGAAGACAAAATTCTAATCTCAGTGACTTAAAAATTGCAAAAATCGAGTTCCATTATATTGAATATGTGACTTGGAATCAGGAAATAGGGTTTGAGGGGAAAAGCCGTAAGGCCTACATTTACCCAGAGTGTAAAGGTAATATGAGCCTTACGGCTTTTCCTCTCAAACCCTATTTCCTGATTCCAAATCACATATGTATATGGAAAATGTTAGGTTCTGGACTCCAAAATTTATAAAACTTTGCAACTCGGAAATTCGTAAAATTAAAAAATTTTAGCCCCAAAACCATATCTTCAAAAATTAAAAATATATTTTTTAAGTGTATCAGAAATTTCCGAAATTTACATATTTTATGTTATTGATAGAATTTTGTAGTATTTTTACGTTTTTTTTTCTTGTATTTCTATGATTTACTCTATCGATGTCTAGAATTCTATCCTAAAATATGGAAATTTGTAACGATTTTGAGTTTCTAGTATTTCTATAGGTTTCTAATTTATTTGTAGATTGCTATATATTTCTGAGATTCTAAATTTAATAGATTGCCAGTATTTTTCAAGATGTCTGAGAAAATTCAATCTACGTAGATTTTAAATATCCGATAGATTTTTTTTGTTGTCCTACTTTTCAAAGTGTTTTATTTTGTAGAGTTTTATAGTATTGTTATAGATTTATAGTATTATTTCTATATATTTTTATACATCTTTTGTTTGAATTCGATGGTCTAGAATTTCAAGTTTTATAGATCGTACGTATTTGTTCAGATTTTTTAGAAAATAGTTTCTTTATAGAATTCTAATACTTTTAGTATTTCTTTAGAGTTTGCTTATGATTTGAAATACTTTTTGGTATTTATATGCATTTCTATCTAAATTTCTAGTATTCAATGCTTCAGAGTTCAAAGTTCCTTAGATATTCAACATTTTCGTAAATTTTAGTTTTTGGTTTATTAATCACTGAGTCAATATAATTTTTCCAAATTTATTTTTTCTACGTTATCCTAACTAAACATTTATAATTTTAATTCTACTTTGAGTTAGTGAAATTAAGAACCCTGAATTCTATTTAAATTTGATAACTAACAAAATACCATTTTTCACGTCTTCTACATTTCAGTAAGTAAATTTTCGATAATTTTCACGTATTTTCATATTTTTATTGATTACTTTATTATTATTAAGCCAACGCATTATTTTGTTATTATTTGTATTTTCATTGATTTTCAAGTTCATTATTCCTATTTTTTTTTTTCATAAGAAATAATAATTCATTTTATCCTAATTTTGGGAAGGGTTTGAACCATCAAAATCCCTCTCTGCCTACGTTCCTGCCATGAATATTATATTTATAATAATAATTTATCGAAAAATGACGTTCCATAGGCGTGGGCACGAGAAATTACTACAGGAAAATGAACTACGAGCTGGATGGTCCGTACATGTCAAAAATGTTGGAGTAGAAAGGAAAAGAAGTGTTTCAATGCAACTTTGTTAAAATTTATACTCTGAATTGTATTTCGAACACACGATATTTTCACTGTTTGACATATAATTAATAAATAAAATTATGTTTTAAATTATGGCTTTTCCTGTACCAAACATTAAGTACACGATGCATCCAAAAATGTCGAACAGGGAAGTGAAGATGAAAACTCCTGCCCAACTGTTAGTCAAGTGTAAAATGCAACCTGCTGTATAAACGCCGAGAAACCCTGGAAATAATTTAATAAATAAATAACCTTTTCACGTTTTGCTGAGAGTCTAAAGAAAATTTCCAACCTGGAATAGCGCCAATGGTATTCATAATTCCAAAAACTATTCCGGAATGTTTCGGAGCCAAATCCGAGGGGTTTACAAAAATTGCGCTACTGTGGAACCCTGATGCTCCGATCACAAAACTGAGGCAAATCATCGCACATGTGGCTGACGTCACGAAAACTGAAATTTTCCAAAATGTTAGGAGGAAATGTTGAAAAGAGGAATAATTTTTTTCGTACCTAAAAGTAGCAAACTTAACGCCTGCGTCATGAAACAAATAGTTTGGATAATTTTCCTTGTGTTTGTCACTGAATACCCTGTTTTTATCAAGTGCTCAGACATCATTTTAGCCAAAAACGTGCATGGAAAAAGGAATATCCAAGGAACTATATTCACAATCCAACCCTGAAAAATGTGTAATGTCTCTGTATTTCTCAGGATAATATCATCACTTTATATTGTATGTGGTTTCAGGAAAACAAACCTTAGTTTCAAGAAAAGTCTCATAAAAATAGGTCGGCATCCAGGACAACAAAACGAAAAAACAATTGTTCTGGCATGCGTGACCTATAACACAGGACCTGCAATTTTTTTTTTTTTTTTTTTATTATCAATTACCGATACAAGGTGACGAGATTTCACTGTCTTACCAAAAAGATGGTTCTCTGGCAAGTTTCGTAAAGGAGAATGGGTTGTATTTTGCTTGTTTAATAATGTTAATACTGTCGCTCAGGTTCATACAGCAGTATAGCAAATACCCAGTCCACACCAAACTCAAGAAACCTGATAAAAATGAATGTGAAAGTTTTTTAAATTGGGTTTCAATATGGTATTTTAAGTTTATGAAATGCATTGTAGCTATGACCAACCGAAAACATAAAAAACGCTCTCCCAGTGATATGCCTCTAATAAATAAGAGCCTAAGAAACCGGACATCAAAGTTCCTAATGCCGATCCTGATATCAGCAGGCTGCAAAATGAGGCTCTTTCGGCCTCGTGCAATCTGTAATAAGATCGCATTTTAATGTAGTAATTAACTGAATTATTCACAACTCTGAATATTAAAAGGAATCTATAAATACAATAAAAACTGCAGAGTTTTATACACAATTATAATTAGTAAAAATAATAAAAAAAACTATCAAACTTGGATTCCTTGAACAATACATTTTATAGATCTATAGAGAAATTTATCATAATATGGAGAATTACAAAATACTTGAACTAGAAATATATCAACTAATTGATATATTTCTAGGTCTGAAAATTATATAAAAATATGTAAAATATAACGTATTTCGAATTATAGAAATTTATATGGGTATTCACTAAAATACGAAAAGTTTATACAAATTATAGAAAATTCTATATAAATTAGTATAAATACTAAAAAATTAAAAAAATCAATGTTGTTATAATTTTCGGTGAAATCTGTTAAGTAACGAACAATTTGTAAATCTTTTAATTCTCGAGCGTCGAATTCGTGAAATCTATGGATGTGTCTATAAAAATATCGAAAATTGAATAAATAGCTAACAATACTTAAAACGCAAAAAGTAGTAGAAAAAAATGTTTCGAATATTGGAAAATAATGAAAGTAACATTTTATGAAAAATCTACAGGAGTACTAAAAATAAATGAAATTTTAAATTTTATACTATCGAATACATCGAATAAAAAATATGTACTAAAAATTCGTCCAGAATTAAAAAAAAATAAAATAAATAAGGAAACTGTAAATACTTGGAATTTATGAGATAAAATTCCGCCAATGAACTATAAAATTGGTAACAATTTAAAATCTGTGAATTCGAAAACATCGAATTCTAGAAAACTGTAGAGGAATTTATATAAATGATTAATATGAATGATTATATAAATGAAATATTATATCGATATATTCATGATCATGAAATCCGTTAATTTATGTTGGTAAGTACTGCAAAAATAGAAAAAATACTAACAGTACTGTAAAATATAAAATATAAGAAATATTAACTATCTACAAAACTTTACATTCAGGAGCTTCAATTCCAGAAATCTATATCAGAAAATTCTTCAAATTTTAAAATTATAAAAATTACGAAAAGTTTTATAGATACATGCATAGATTTCTGAAATTTTATTCTTAGAATTAAAAGTATGTTTAATTTCAAGTATTTTGATGGATGAGGGGAGACTGGGGCAAAATGCGCAGTTCACGAAATGTTCGATTTGCATTACCGTCAGAACAGTAATCACTGGAGACTTGAAATTTTTTTCCATATATGGCTCTAGTGTCGAGTATCGAATGTCAGTAATTACGTCTTATTTGTTTGTTTACTTTTTTGGTTATAAAACAAAGTCTGTTATAGCCACTGTGTTGTAAATATTTGTCTGAAAGGAAACTTCAACTTTTGCGTCATTTTTTTCATCAGAATTGATGGTAGGTGAGTTTTTGTAGTAATTCAG
>JAPYZL010153587.1:0-25564 GCA_030522825.1 Platygaster orseoliae
TGGCCACTTCATTTTTATGGAACGCAGGAACGAAATCCTCTTTTTGGAGTACTCGGAAATCAGCGGGAAATATCAATAAAACCCTAGGGAAATATTCATGAATCCTGGATCACAGGGAAGAAAGTTGCCTGATCCGTGATTAATGAATGTTTCCCAGGATTTTTGTTGATATTTCTCGCTGATTTCCGAGCATCCCAAAAAGAGGCCTTTGTTCCCACATTCCATAAAAATAAAGTGGCCTTTTTTACGGATGCATGAGAAAAATAGAATTTTTATTATCAATTTAAACTATTTTTTTGCCTATTTCACATTTTTGACGCTATTTTGGCAATTTTTAACATTCAAATTTTTAATTTTTGTTCATGGTTTTCATACAATTAAAATTACAGTATTATAGAACAAAGTATATAATTTTTGAAAAACAATGATAAATTTAAATTTAAATGATAATTTAAATGATAATTAAATTTAATAAAAAATAATAAAAATAATAAAAATTAAAAAATTAAAAATTAAATTAAATTTAAATAATTTAAATGATAATTTAAATGATAAATTTAATGTTTTTTATTAATTGAAACTAGTTTTTATGCCAATTTAATTAAATTTTTTATGCCATTATGATATTTTTAACATTTGAATTTTCAATTTCTGAACATGATTTTTAATGCATTAAAAATTACAGTTTACATTAAAAATTACATGATTTGTTGATAACAATGAAGAATTTCATTTTTTTAATAATTTAAACTATTTTTTATGCTAATTTCACGAAAATTTTTATGCTATTATGATATTTTAAACATTCGAATTTTCAATTTGCTGTAAATGATTTTTCATACATTTAGAATTACAGCATTTTAAAACGAATTCAATAATTTCTGAAAAACAATAAAAAATTCCATATTTTTTGATAATTTAATTTAATTTTTTGTCAATTTCACGACATTTTTGACGCTAAATTGATATTTTTAACATTCGAATTTTCAATTTTTGTTCATGATTTTTTATGCATATAATATCATAGTTTAATAAACCAAATTACATATTTTTTGAACAAGAAGAAAAAATCCATAATTTTCGACTCAATAACTATTTTTTTTTGCCAATTTCACTAAATTGTTTTCTCTATTTCGATATTATTAACATTCGAATTTTAAATTTCTGTACATGACTTTCTATGAATTTAAAATAACAGTATTATCAGATAAGTTATACTATTTTTGAACTAACTTGAAAAATTCTATATTTTTATAAACTTCAACTATTTTTTTGCTAATTTCACGACATTTTTGACGCTATTTTGATTTCTTTAACATTAGAATTTCCAATTTCTGTACATGAATTGTTATGCATTTAGAATTACATTTTTCTTGAACAAATTACATAACTTTTGAATAACAATAAAAAATTCAATTTTCTAAAATAATTAGAACTGTATTTTTTACAAATTTCACGATATTTTTTACTCTAGTTTGATTGCAATTCTGCATAAACAATTTATAAATCAATTTACCTGTTGTTTTTTTCAATGTTGATAAACCTTGAGAATTAACATTGAAAAAACACAACACCATGACAAATGAATTTCGTTCCATACTACGGAAATCGTGACCAACAAAATGTAAAGCGAAAAACTCGAGACGCATAGAAAAATCTTCCACTTGAGCCAGCGCGGAACTCGCGTCGTATATAATCCGAGGAAAAATCACAGAGCGTATTGCGTAGAGATAAAGCGAAATTACAACGTCAATTTTCGGACGCGCACGTAGAAGACGAAAAGTTAAAGAGCGGAAATGCAAAAGGCGCTAAGTAACATTTCGATAATGTCGATTTTTTTGTACAAGCATGATGAGAAAATGATAATGTCAGTTTTTGCGTTTTTAACATTGCAATAATAAAAGGATTTTATTAAACTTGAAATCTTATTTCAAATAGATCGTTAAGTGCAATTTTTCTAAAATTTATTATAGCATGAGTTTTGAATCAACAGGAATTTCAGAAAAATACTTTTTGAAATTTTTGTCAAGTGGCATAATGAAAAATTCTTCAATTTTTTTCTAGAATTGTAAAAGTCTGCAAAAAATTTTCTTTGAGTCTATTTATTACTGCTTTTTAATTGTAACTTTTTTTGCAATCATAAAGACAACAGTATTTGAAATTCTTCTTATAAATTTATGAATCTTCAAAAACATTCAAAGTTTTAAAAAATAACTCTAACAGTTCATTTAAGATCTGTATTTTTTGTTGTCCATATCATAGTTGCATATGAAATTTTGGAAGTTTCTAAAGTTCTTTTCTCCAAAAACCGAGTAGTAGATCGAAAAATACAAATTTTGTTTGCGATTTCTTATATATTTAATTTCGAATGAACCATTATTTCAAAAGAATATTTTTTTAAATTTTTGTCAAGTGACATAATGAAAAACTCTCTTTAATTTTTTTCTAGAATTGTAGAAGTCTACAAAATATTTTCTTGAGGTCAATTTATTACTAATTTTTTAATTGTTACTTTTTTTGCAATCATAAGTTTAACAACACTCTAAATTGTTTCAATAAATTTATCGACTTTCAAAAATACCCAAAATTTTTGTAAATAATTCTAAAAGTTTATTGAAACTGTATATTTTTTTTTAGACTTTTCGATAGTTTCATAAAATGTCTTGAAAATTTTCTAGGTTTTTAATTTGTTGAAATATGAGTGAGTTTTTGTTAACAATAAAAACATAAATAATAATCACCATTTTTTATATATAACATTTTTTTTATAAACAACCTTTTGCAACTGTAAAAATTTTTTGAATACTAATAAATTAATGGTTTTTTTAGTTCTCCAAGAAATCACAATATTAACCTAAAATTAAAAAAAAATAGAAGAGTTATTTCATCATTTTCTTTTAAAAATTTACAAAAAATGACACATAGAGAAAACTAGTTTGGTTACAGTACCCATTGATTCAGTCAAATATGGACCCACTAAAGTTTTGGGTACTACAACCAAAACTTTGATTATGAGAACCAAAGCTTCTGTTATAGCAACTAATGCTCAATTTAAATGAATGATACTTATAACCAATAATTTGGTTATCATACCTAAAGTTTTG
Source organism: Platygaster orseoliae (assembly GCA_030522825.1). Lineage (NCBI taxonomy): Eukaryota > Metazoa > Arthropoda > Insecta > Hymenoptera > Platygastridae > Platygaster > Platygaster orseoliae. The sequence continues at coordinate 3,105 of JAPYZL010153587.1, forward strand.
GTTGTACTACCCAAAAATTTGAAGGGCTCATATTTTACAAAATGAATGGTTGCTGTAACCAAAATATCTCTCCGTGCATTATAAATTTTATACGAATTTTTAGTGACCTTTTGAATTCGTTCAGAAATTTCGAGATGATGTAAGTTCGAAGGGAAAATTATAAATTTTTGGTGTATACTCTTCATAAAATTTTTACTCGCCATAATTCCGCGATTTTGCATGCGTGACTGTCGAGGCAACGGGCACACGCAATCGAACCATTAACAGAATCTTGATGATTACACGTGACGAAAGAATTTTTCTCATTCATCATCATTTTGGGAATCTTGCATTATTTTGAAAACTGTACATTAATCTAAAAATCAGATAAGATTTCATTTTTGTTGTGATTCTCGAATATCCTTAATCAAACGCTTTCTGATTTTTAAGGTTTTCAAAAATTTCAGCTCAGCTCATTTTAATTAAACGCATGAAAGTCTGAAAAAAGTCGTAAAACGCAAACATTTTGTTCAAAAATGAATTGAAAAGTTAATTTTTGAAATTTCTTATCAAAAATACTAATTATTTCAAGATTTTTAAAATTTATTGAGAATTTCCGATATTTGCCTTTAGGATTTTTCAGAATCGTACAATATTGAAAGGCAGTTTATAAGTAATTCCAAGGTATACATAATTTTTACAATAATATAAATTGTTCAAATTTCCTGCATTACTTTTGTTATGAACGAATTACTTCGATTTGCATCTTTATATAATTTCATGAAAAACTGGTATCAAGTGATTTTATTATAATTATTTTAGTTACAACCAAAATATTTTTGTTGATGTGAGTAATATCATTAGATGGTTATTATTTTAATGAAACACTCAACTTTTTTTGAAATAACGATGAAAAGTTTATAAGAGAATTTTTGAAAATAATTTTCTAAAGTAATTTCAAAATATTTTTTCACTTAATTAATTAAGCATTCCGAATTAAAAGACTTCGTAGGTTGGATTGAATTATACAATGAAATTCTTCATTTTATGTCAAAAACTTTAATAAAGCTTCATAAATAAATTTAATAGAATGAAAATTCGGCCATACTTTGATTGGAAAAAAAAAACTCGAAAGACAGTTCCTCTTAACTCCATTAACTTTGAACTAGATTAGAGTTTTCCTTTCAAGTTTGCTGTACTGTCAAAGTCAAAGTAACACTAAGAGTAAGCAACTTATAATGTCAGACAGAATCAACATTAAAAAATTATTTACCTAGTTGTTATTTGTTGTTGTTATTCCCTATTTGAATAATTTTAATGTACCACTTTCAAATTACAGAAATTTTCATGCACTAATTTGTTGGATTCAGAAATTCAGAATTACAGTGATTGATTTCTGAAAAATGTGCACCCTATTTCAGTGCATAATGAATACTTTGTTCAATAAATTTTTGCGTGTTTTTTATTGTGCACATTTTTGTGTATTTTAACAAAGGATTATATTGAAATGATTTCATAGTATCAGTTTGGAAAAACAGGAACTTTATACACTAATTGAAAATAATTGTTATAATCATAATAGTAAGAACAATAATATAATTATAATAGACTTGATAATAATTAAATGCTAATTGTGCAGATTTTGTAAATTTTTTCCCGAAAGTATATGAAAATAACTTACTAGTATACATTTTCAGAATCAAGAACTTCCTACACTAATTCCTCTAATTCCTAATTCAAGCAATAAATTCACAAAAATCCCGCCCAACCCTCCAGCGTTATATATTGTGAATTTAAACACAAGATTTTTCAAATATAATTTCATAGTAAAATTGTGAAAAAACAGTAAGTTTTTGTAAATATGTATAAATGTATAAATAATAGCGTTGATAAATTGTAATTAGTATAGAGTCAATAATGGAAATTATTGATTTCGAATGATTATCGATTGATTTACTGAAATTGGAATGATTTACTGAATTATTTTTATTATCGACTCTGAAAGATCAATTGATATTACTGATATTAATCACGAAAATGATAAAAAATTTTTTCGTGAATTTTAACACAGCAATTCATCAAAATAATTGAACAGTATTAATTTCGAGAAATATGAACTTTTATACGCTTATTTCCTGCATTCAGAATTATACTAATTTATTTTTAAAAAATGTGCACAATATTCCAGTGCTCGATAAACACTATCCCTTTGGTAAATTCAAACACAGGACTGTATTATTATCATCTCATAGAATAAATTTGAAAAAACAGGAATTTTTCTACACTAATTTGTCGAATTCAGAATAACAGCTATTAATTTATAAAAATGTTGTAGAATACTCCAATGCACAATGTACACAGTGCTCGACAAATTTATGAACAATTAACACCATTTTTAACCATGTACGGTGTCAATTGTAAACGGGTTTATAGTTCACTATATTTATTGTGCACATGTTTGCGAATTTTAACACAAGATTTTTTCAAAATAATTGAATTTAAAAGTTTGAAAAAACAGAAACTTTTTGAAAATATGTATAAATGTATGAATAATAGCGCTAATAAATTGTAATTGTAAATTGATTAATTCGACACTGTAAAAAATAATTGCAATTTTTCCATACTCGGGTGTAGAAGTTTTCCCATGTTCTATGGAAATTATCCCACATTGTATAGGAATTTTGAAAATATGGAAAATTTCCTATGCAAGTATGTATCTTTTCCCATACGTTTTCGAAAAATTTTATACATGAAGGAGAAAAATTCTATAAACATATGGGAATTGCAAAACAAAGTATGGTAAATGTGCGATTCGTGTATAGGATGAAAAATTCCCGAAATGTACAGGAAGTTTTTTTTACAGTGTACTGAAATCGGAATGATTGAATGATTTTTATTATTAACTTCGAAGGATCGATTGATATTACTGATTCCTACACTAATTTGCCAAATTCAGGATTATAATAATGAATTCCTAAAAAATGCGCTTAATCGTCCAGTGCACAATAAATACAATGCTCAATAAATGAGTGCACGAGTTTATCGAGCACTATATTTAATCTAAATAAATGAAACGAAAAAATATTTCGAAATTATTTTTGAACATTATTTTGAAAAATACTTTTATCAGTTTTTCATCATTATTTCAAAAGAAGTTGATTTTTTATTGAAGTAATAATCATCTAATGGTATTACCCAATCAACGAAAATATTTTGGTTGTAACTAAAATAATTATAATAAAATCACTTGATAGCAATTTTTTATAAAATTATATAAAGATGCAAATCGAAGTAATTGGTAAATAACGAAAGTAACGCAAGAAATTTAAACAATTTATATTGTTGTAAAAATTGTGTATACCTTGAAATTACTTATAAACTTCTATTGAATGTTGTAAGATTCTGAAAAATCCTAAATCTCTGAAATTCTTATCGAATTTTAAAAATCCTGAAATGATTCGTATTTTTGATAAGAAATTTTGAAAGTTTACTTTTCAATTGATTTTTGAACAAAATGTTTTGAGTTTTCGACGTTTTAAAGACATTGATTTGTTTAACTAAAATAAGCTGAAAAAAATGTTGGATTTTCATAAAAATGAAAATTTTATCGAATTTTTGAAGACTTTCAAAAGTGATCAGCGTTTGGTGAAAGATATTCGAGAATCAAAAAATGAAATCTAATCTGATTTTAAATCCAAAAATATATAAAAATAATTTTTTTGTATATATTCTCAAAATCAGGAACTTTCTACACTAGTTCCTTTAATTCCTAATTCCAGCAATTAATCCCCAAAAATCCCTCCAAACACTTCATCGCTATTTAATGTGAATTAGAACACAAGATTTTTAAAAAATAATTTCACAGTAAAAGTTTTAAAAAACAGGAACTTTTTGTAAATGTGTATTAATGTGTAAATAAATGCTCGAATAAATTGTAATCAGTAGAGTCAACAATAAAAATGATTGATTTCGAATTTTCGATTGATATTACTGAAATCGAAATGATTGACTAAATAATTTTCATATTGACTTCGGAAAATCAATTGGTATTACTGATTTCTACAATAATTTCCCAAGGATTATAGCAATGTAATAGTGCAGAAATCAAATAAATGTGGATTACTTGTAGTCAAGGTATAAAATTTTCTATTGAAAAATATTGAAAAATTCCTGATGAGGGCAAAATTAAGGCGAAAAAATTGATTCAATGAAAGTAATTTTTAAACCTGAACTCCAAGTGATCCACATTTATTTAATTTCTACTCTACAACTGTATAAAAAAAAGAAGGGAGCATTGGAAATTCGGAAAAATTTGAATTATAATAACGAATTCCTTAAAATGTGTTTTATCGTCCAGTACACAATAAATTGATGCACCAAATTTATTCCACACTGTCCGATTGTGCACATTTCTTCAGTAAAAAATCAGATATTCCCCACCCTAACTCCTCTAATTCCCAAAAATCCCGCCCAACCTTCTATCACACAACCATGCATAAACCCCCACGTCAAAAAATCCAAACCCTGTCAAACTCCAATTCTTTCCACAATCCTCCACTTCCTTGGGAACCATCAAACGCGTATAATCTGGCGTATCAAACAAAATGAGAAATACCACCCACACGCGGTGCGCGCACTCGTGACACCAAACGTTTTAGATTTTACCTTTTGCTACATGTAAAACTGATTCGCGAGAGCCTGCCCGTATTAACCAACTCAAGGTAGGGCCCGCTATGACGTCGCCGGCCTACTGTCAGCGTGTCAGCCGCGGCGCTCGCAACTCGGCCCCGCGGTCAACTAACCTACCGTGCGCGCCGCGGACTTGTCGGCGGCGGCGATACAGATCGATCGGCGATGCGCGCCACCCGCGGCCGATTCCCCACCAAGCCAATTACGAACCTTTCGCGATTTGCCCTCTCTTTTCCCTCCTCCCCCTTTACCCCCCGCTTCTTGGCACTCCCATTTAAGCTGTAAGAACATGCCCGGCGCCGAAAATGTACGTTTTTTTTCTCTTTTCGGCGCCGATGGGTTCGCGAATATTTCCGCGATGTAGGAGTATGTAGGAGAATACCGGGGTCAGGTGTGAAACGCGCGCGCATGGAGAACGACGCTCTTCTTCGCGGCTTAGATCCGGATACCTGGGGGCAAGGCGCGTGTGCGAGAGGAGGATTAGGATGTGGGGGAGGGTAGGACTTGGGGATGATTATCGATAAATGGGTTTGGAGTTGTTTGTGAGTGTGATCGAAATTTGAGGGTGGGTGATGGGAAGATTGTAGTTTTTGGGGTTACAGTAACTATTCATTTAGTAAAATATAAGCCAAAAGTTTTGGGTAGATGTCAGATTTTTTGTCTCTGCAGGGTGAGAAAGGAAAGTAAAAACAATCAACGAAATTGTATTATTATTATTTTTTATACTTTATTTAATTATTATTTTTTTATTATTTCATGTGAAAATAAAAAAAATGTACGATGATGAAATTAACTAGAGACGATTTATTCCAAAACATTTTTGTTCAATATTCTTGTTCTTGGTTGTTAAAACGCTCGCCAGCCACCCAAGTAATTGCATCACTCACCAACAACTCGTGTAGCAGCCAAAAAATTTCGCACGAATACGCACCGAAGAAATAAAAAAAAAACCTGAAGCTATACCTGCACGCACTGCTTTTTTCACGCAGAAGATAATCGCTCCTTGCGTGACCTCGAGTCACGGATTCAACGGCAAGACAAAATCGTAAAAAGACCGACCCGCTGCGAAGCGTTTAACTATTTTTTGGTCCCAATTCGCAGTGCGCCTTGATTCTATATATTTTTAAAGTATAACGCAACATTTAACATTTTTTAGTCTAATTTGAACGCTTCTTAGAATTTCATGAAATCTTCAATAAAATTGCAAAATTACTTTTAAAATATTGAAAAAACAGCCTAGACTGTTTTTTCGATATTATACAGCTGTGTATATATTTAATATATAATAATACATAATATAATAATAATATATATAATATATTATGATACTGCTGTGTTTTATGGAATCACAGTCTTACATTTTTATTATATCTATCATAGTTTTATGAATATCCTACAATAATTTTTTATGGAAACTTTTATTCTTGTATGTTTCTCGTATTTTTTGTTTTTGTTTTTCAAATATCAATTTAGAGATTATGAATTCGGAAGCTGGAAGTGTTCATAAACATTCGAAATTACACCGAATAAAAAAAGAAAATTTTAAAGGTGATCATTTTCTACAATTTTTCTTATAATTATTTATTAAAAAATTATTCTTTTCAATGAAATCATTGAAAACAATTATTATCTTCATATTTAAAGTAGACGATAGTTAAAAAAAATGGTTTTTCTTACGAAATTATTATTTTATTTATGCAAGCCAACATTGATTTTCTTAAATATAACATTTATAATTACAATTGACAACAATCAATTACTTACAAATACTGTACAAGTCAGTTTTTACCATTCTTCATTTTAAATACTCAAAATAGAAAATTTGCTTCTTTTTTTGCCTTTACTCTTACTTTACATATTCGTCAATAATTTTAAAAAAAATGTCACAAATTCTCTTATCATTTCATCAGTTTTCTTTCCAGTAAAAAATTGTCATGTAAAAATCTATACGCATGCATGTGTATTTTGATATTTTCATTTTTTTTTTCGAGTATCAGTTCAAAAGATTTGAAATTCGAAACCCAAAAATGTTTAGAAACATTCAAAATTACACCAAATAAAAAAATTCTATTGTAAAGGCGAACATTAAACATTGAAATAAACTTCATATTCAAGATAAGTCAGAATTATTCATTTTCTACAATTTTCCAAGTAATTATTTATAAATTATTAATTTTTAATGAAGTTATTAAAAATAATTATTATTTTCATACCTAAAGTAGACAGTAGTTATAAAAAGTGGTTTTTCACACGAAATTGTTATTTTATTTACGCAATCTGACGTTGATTTACTTATTTATAAGATTTATAATTACTTTTAACAACAATCAATCACTTACAAAAATTGGACACTTCAATTTTTACCATTTTTCATTTTAGGTACTTAAAATAAAAAATTTGCTTCCTTTTTTGCTTTTACTCTTACTGTATATATCAGTTAATAATTCAAAAAAAAATTTCACAAATTCTCCTATCATTTTAACAGTTTTGTTTTCAGTAAAAATTTTCATATCAAAATTTCTACACCTGCATGGATATTTTCATTGTTTTTTCGAAAATCGATTCAAAAAATTTGAAATTTGGAAACCGGAAATTTTCAAAAACATTTAAAATTACAGCGAATAAAAAACTGAAATTCATGAGATGAACATTATATATTCGAATAAACTTAACACTCAAGATGATTCAGAATTATTCATTTTTTACAATTTTCTTAAAAATTATTTACTTATTCTACATTGTTAATGGAATCATGAAAAATTATTATTATCTTCATACCTAAAGTGACCAATAGTTCTATGAAAATTAATTTTTACACTAAATTGTTATATTATATACGAAAATTGACATTTATTTATTTATTTCTTACATTTATAATTACAGTTAAAAACAATCTATCACTCACAAAAACTATACAATTAATTTTTAACCGTTCTTTATTTTGAATACCTAAAAAAAAAAATTACTTCCTTTTTTTGCCTTTACTCTTACTTAATATATCCGTCAACAAAAAAAAAAAATTTTACAAATTCTCCTATCATTTCATAAGTTTTCTTTCCAGTAGAGAATTTTCATATGAAATTTATAAACCTGCACGTTTATTTCCATTGTTTTTTCGAGTATCGATTCAAAAGATTCGAAATTCGGAAGCCAGAAACGGAACGAGCGAAGGTCGCTGCGAAAAGTTGCGCCACGTGCATAGTTCTAGCGAGTATGTATCGTTTCGAAAATAATATCCCAAGTGCAATAGGTACACCTTGGGTCATGCGCCCGAAGAGCGCACGCGCGTGCGTTCGATCGGCTTCCCGCTCACTTGTCTTTTCGCGTGCTTATTCGCGAGACTCGCATCTTTTCTGATCGCGAGCCAAAACATAACTTTCACCCCAAATTACTTTTCACAACGAACATATCGTATTTCCCACTGAAAATAGTGACTCCAAAAAACATAACCTCAAAGAACTTTGTTCCAGACATTAAAAAAATGTTTCATCCCTATAAATTACTCAAAATGAATTCAGTTAATGAATTGAACTTTGGGATGCAAATTTAGGCATTCAAAATTTTTCGTTACGAATTCGGTATTTTCGTAATGGCTGTCACGTTGCATTTTAACGCGTAAATAACTTGAGTAGGTGACTAATGCGCGGTTGAAATTCTTAGGTAACGCACGAGGCGCGTATCACATCCGCGCTCATGACTATTATTTGCGTATGTAAGAATACACACATGCTTGCGTAAGCGGCGTGCTCGGTCTCGCGTGCTCGTCGGCAGCGAGATTTTTCGTGCGTATTCAGATAGCGAATATTTTTTTAATTGATCATTATCGTTCGCGAAAATAACAAAAATTACGTCATTACAAAAAATGAAAAAAAAAAAAACAAAAAACGGGGCTTTTTCTGCGAATGTTGAAAGTCCACAGAAAATTTGTGAATTTTTTGGATTTTGCAGTGTGATTTTGAAACAAATTCATGAAATTATATTGTGACCTTTGAAAATATACTTTTTTATACATCAACAATTTGGAATCCTAATAAAAATTGTGAGATGTGTAACGATTTTGTTTTTTGAAGATTTGGAAAATAAGAATATTTTTTATTTGAACATCCTGAAAAATTAAAAACGATTTCTGTTGATGAATTCAATTTTATATTTTCAAATGTTGAAAAAATTCTCATTTTCATCAAAAGTGAGATTTGAATGGGAATTCAAATACGCGAATCGTCACAAATCAATACACGTAGGAAATAAAAGTTCACAATCAGATATCGATAAAAAAAAGAGGCGAATGAAAGAGAAATCATATATTTTTTTATCGAAGGTTGAAATGTAAAAATCTATCGAGTTGTCAATTATTATTGATGAATGCAACGAAGAAAATCTAGAATTTCATCAAAATTTGAATCAAGATGAATTTGTGTTGACGTCTTAAAAGTTTTGATTGGTCATCAATTTCAAAAATTTCTATTATAATGAAATTCACCAAAAATACAAGAATCACAAATTTTTCTGATTTTGATTCCTATTCTTCATTAATTAAATCCATAACTATTATTATTCATGATTTTTTTCTTTCTGTACTTTTCTCTTCACTCTTATTTTTTTAAAAACTTGATGACTAAAATTTGCCTTGAAACATACTTGACAGATGATTTCCGAAATAATAGATTTTTATTATTTCAGAAGTAATTTTTTAATTTGTTAATACAAATTTTTAACTACTTCATCATTTTTTTGAACAGTACAAAATAATAATTTTATTCTTTTTTTTACTATTTACAATAAATTATCATGAGAATTCCGAACAAAACAAAATTAAAAAAAAACGTATTCGTCATATTTTTTACGATGCTGAAACATATCAAAACTTGATGAACGCAAAATTTTGAATGGAATATATTTGTGTTGTGTCTTGACGCAAAAATGTAAATTTCTGGCAGACTCACGCAAGGAAATAATTGGCTACGCACATCGTCCGTTGTGCATAAATTTTGCTGACGTAAATGAACTCCAGGGAAACTCATGGACAGACACGCACATATACTTTTGTAATGATCGTGAGGTATTATTCGGGAATGTAAAAAAAAGGCTTCAATAACAACATAAAAAATATGGAAATTCCATAAACTTTGGATTACTAAATATTAGAAAAAATAACTGCAAGATATTCACTGTAAAAATTGTCAAAGAATAACATTAAAATACGAATGAATTTAAATTAAAACAAACAAAACTGTTTGACGCTTTTTTAAAATACGTAACTTGATAATTTGTTTTTGATAAAAACTTCTGTTGAAGTTATCAATTATATTCTACCGAATTACTATAACTTACTGATGTGTATTATTGACCGACTTTTCATTGATCCGTTCTACTGATTGGACGATTATTGACAGATTTCATCCACTCGTTCTCAAGTTCTACTGATTTATTAAAAATTTTTCTTGTACATCACTGATAGACTTACCATCAATGAAAAATACTGATTTATTGACTATTGATCAGTTTTACTAGTCTCTTCATCATTATACTATTACTGATTGTAAGTAATAAAATAATGTGTAGCTAATTAATTTATTTTTGATAGATTACACTCATTATTGAAATTATTATTTTTAAATATTCATTCACTTGAAAATTTTGTAAACAATTTTTTGATAAAGCATTTTTGAAAATTCGTAAGATATACAGATTTCGCTTTCGATGGAAAAAATTTATGGAACGACTTCAAAAAATGTAACTGTGAAAATTTTTTGGAAATTTCTCAGAAACTTAGCTAATTTTACTGATATAGTAAAAGTTTTAGAAATGAAAGAAACAAGAAATTTTACAAACTGCAGACATTATTACGCGTAATTCTATCGTTATTTAAAAAAAGTCTATTATTTATAAAATAGTGTCTCACTTAATTACTCTATTATTATTACTATTACATTTATTTATCGGAATCTGTGTCTTATTATTGTCCAATCCTTGAAATTGAACTTTCGAATTTTTTTAATAGAATTTAAGAATTTCAAATTTATTACATTAAAAACACAACAAATCAAGAATTCACAAAACAACCAATATTCACCTTAAACTAAAAAAGTTCCATTAAAATTTGCTTTGGCATTTTTTAATAATAAAAATTCTTATATTTTCGGAATTCGTAAAAATTTCATCAAATTCAAGAATTTTACTGGCACTTGATGGAATATATTTTTTTTTACTTTTTTAAAGTTTTTTAAATTGAACTGACAAAACTCAGTTAGAAACCTTGTAAAATTTTTTTCATTCCTTACTTTTCAAAATTTGCAAGATTTATAGATTTCTCTTTCAATTAACAAAATCCATTGAAGTTGAAAAATTACTTTAAGGAAACAAAACTTTGTGAAAAATCCTTGGAAATTTCCCAGAAACTTAGCTGATTTTATTTGTTTCTAATCTTTGACGTTAAGAAGTATTTCGGGCGATTTTTTTAGTTGAATTCTATACAAAATCAAAGTAAAAAAGACAATAATTAAATAATACCACAGTAATTATGCAATTCATAAGAAATTTTAAATTTCCAGATTAGAAAAAAATGGGATTCTGATATTTTAGATACAGGAATTTGTGTCTTATTATTGTCTAATCCTTGAAATAAAAACTTTTAAATCTTCTGAATAGAATTTAAAATTTTTTATTTTATTACAATACAAACACAACAAATTTAGAACTCACAAAACAACCAATAATCACATTAAATTGAAAAAGTTTATCAAAATTTTCTCTAGCATTTTTTAATAGAAAAAAGTATTATATTTTTGAAATTCGTAAAAATTTCATCAAATTTTAGAATTTTACAGGCACTTGATGGAATATTGAATTGATAAAACCCAGTTAGAAATCTTGCAGAATTTTTTTATTTCTAACTTTTGGAAATTTGCAAGACTTATAAATTTCTCTTTCAAATTATAAAATGTATTTAAGATAAAAAATTACTTTAAGGAAACAAAACTTTGTGTAAAATCCTTGGAAATTTCGCAGAATTTCTAACTTTCGATGTTAATAATTTTTTCTGGTGGTTTTTCAAATTGAATTTTCCACAAAATCAAAGTAAAAAAGACAGTTATCAAATAACATCACAATAGTTGTGCAATGAATGAGAAATTAAAAATTTCAACATGAGACAAATTTTAAATTCCAATTTTTCAGATACAGGAATTATGTAAATTTTACGTTTTTTGTAACACGATATTCAATTGACTGCATTCCTGTAAATTCGTTTAAAAAATGATGATTTGTTTTCTTATCATTTGAATTCAGTTTTTCTCATTCATAAATCTGTATAATATTGGTTTTAAACATTTTCACCTGCAAATTACGAATACTGACTGTAAAAAAATTTGAAATTCAGTATGAAATTTCTACTCGGGAATAAACTCTCTTGAGTTTAAAAAAACTGTTGAAGTTTGTTATTGTTTACAAATAGAGTTAAAAATCCGGGACCGACATGCCTGAATTTTTCTCACCTCGAGAGCGCCGGCACGCGCGTTTATTTTCGAATGAGCGAAAATAGTGATTTGCGCGCTAACCTGTTTGGATGGGCGTAAAGCATAGGCAGCGTCAGGAGGCCGAGTACCACTCGCATAACGAGCTTGCGTATGTCGAAATTCGGGAACTACCTGTAGAATTACCGAGCGCTATCTAAAAATAAACCAACGCAAAATATCATTTGGCCGTTACGAGCACTTCACGTCGCGTTATTTGCAATTTCAACAAGTGACGCTTGTCACATGTTCATGTTCAATAATCTCCGGACTTGAAGAAACTTTTAGTCTTCGAATTTTTTGCGAAATTTCGTTGCGGAAAATTTTTATTGAACAATATGAATATATCTTTTTATAATTACTTAACTTAATACATTAAATAAATTATTTAACCAAAAATAATGAATTCAAAATTTTCCTTAGTGTCAAAAATATTCTCAAATTCGATGAAATTTCATGAATTTGAAAAATACAAGAACTTTTCTGGTTTACAAGTTTTTTTTTGTTCTGGTGTAATAGAGTTTTTGTATCACTGATTTTCCAATTTAAATGACTTGGAAGTTTCAATTTCAAGTTGTTTATCGCTGGTTGACAAAGACATAACAGAAGTGCAGTGATTGGCAATCAGTAAAACGTTCGGATGCAAACGTTGACGTTGCGACAAATCGTCAATCTCTGCAGCTCTCGATGTCTATATTTCTCGTGTAAATGCGGTAGTGACACGTTGCTACAAGCGAGGTCGCAAATTATTGTTGTCGCTATTTCGAATAATGATGCTAAATTGCGCTTTTTGGTGAAGGAAAATGACAAAATGATTGGGATACACTTTTAAAAAATATTAATTACGTTTTGTTATACGTTTAAGTTACTGAAAGAGTAAGTGCGAGGAACTTGCAGTGAAGTAGAAATTTTCACTGTGGAGGTAAATGATGTATTTAAGTATAATATTTAGGAAAATGCAAAAAAAATTTTGTTTTAATGAGGAGTGATGAGTTATGTTTTACAGAGACATGGAAAAATATGAAGAGAGTGAAAGTGACTTGAAAATTTTAGGTTAAAAGTTAATGAAATAAATAAACTTACTGACAAAAATATTCATTATTTATAACCTCCACGAATGCATGTAAAATTTGTGAAGATATGAACTAATTCAATTTTGTTTATATCGCGTATTTTTAGATGAATTAGGAAAATGAATGATAAAAAGTGATCTTTTCAAATCAATTTAATTCGTTTAATTATTTCAAGGAATGAATTTATTTAATTTCAATAAGTAATTCAACCATTCAATGTGAATTTATTAATTCATTGAAAATTAATCCTAGTCAACAGTTGATAATTCCTGATTTTATTGGAACTTTCATCACAAAAAATTGTATTCAAAACCTTTTTTTCCAGCATAATGATGTCCCAAAGCTTTTTTTCGAAATAATCAAAATCAAATACAAATATAATAAATTTAGATCTAAGTTAAATAAAATTCGTGAATAATAATTTTTTTATAGTCATAGATCATACAATATAAATGTCTGTGTTCTAAAAAATTTTATAATTTATTTAAATATACCTTAAATCTTATATTTAAATGTGTTCTCGAGTCGTTTTTCATTGATGTAATTTTCCACAGACTTTGCAATGTTCAAAATTTGATGTGTTATTTTTCCTCATTTTTTTGATAAGTTGTGAATGTCTCATCATTATTAATTTATTATTAAAGTAAGTGATTTTTTAAGCACAATAGTTGAGGAAATAAAATAAAAATACTTAAATTTTTAATCAAGAGTAATAAGTTTCTTTCACAGAGACATCAAAAATGATGAAAAAAAATGAAAGGTACTTGGAAGTTTGTGGAGATAGAAAAGATAATTACGAAAATGAAATAAATAAATCAAGTTGTAAGGATTTTCATTACTTATAATTTCTAAAAATCATTTTATTACTTTTGAGAAATAAAATAATTCAATTTCGTTTATATTGTGTAATTTTATATGGGCGAGGAAAATTAATCTTGATCAAAAGTGGATAGTTCTTATTGAATGTTTAAATTTTCTTATTATTTTAGTATTACTTCAATTTTTGAGTAGTTTTATTATGTTCAAAATTTCAAAATGTTGAAAAAATTGAAAAACTGGAAATTTTCGAAATAGTCAATAATTTTCTAAGTAGACAATAAAAATTTTGTATATTGGGATCGTTATCATATTTCCTGAGTAAGTGAATGGTTGTTTTTAATTTTATCGAAAAATTCAAATACTTGGAAGTCTTAAAAAATTATTACGTGTTACACTAATTTAAATGAATGTTTTTCGATTATTATTGTTAAAATATTTAAAAAAATGAAAAAACATTCGGATTATTATCCAGATTGTTGTAAAATCTATAAAATTCGAATAATTTGTTGGATTTCAGATAATGTTAATGAACTTTGTACATCGTGAAAAATTCTTGAATTCCAAAAAACTACAAAAATTGTGTAATATAAATTTTCAAATATCAAAAAATGTATCATTATATAGATACAGTCCAAAATTTTTGAAATTTTAAAAATAATCAAGAGCATAATATTCTAACTTTGAGAAATATTAGGTATTTGTTAAAAATTTTAATCGTTCAATTGAACTAGAAATTAATAATAGATTGATTTTTGTGTAGTATTTTTAAATATTTCATTTTCATATCATTAAATAAAAATTAATCCTTTCACAAAGATGTTATATAATTGTAAAAATCAATTAAAATTTAGAGTTATGAAAATTATTACAAATTTCGGAAATTGTTAAAAATTACGACGATTTCCAAGAACTATTATTCATACGTTTTTTCCCTTGTTTTCTTTTTTCTTACATACATCAACAAAATTTTTGTAGAATTTTGCATTTCGCATGTTTTTTTCCAATTTCTTTCTTACACTATTGTAGGTACATTATTCCCAAGCATATTTCAAACATGTTATGTGTAAACAATATTTCCAAAAATTAGGAGAATTCGGTTTTATAACGTTTTTTGGACATCATATAATTTATTGGACACTGTTAGAAGTTTTCGTATTAATTTTAATAAACTTGTATTGGAAGTTTTTTTTTACATAAATGCATTTGAAAACCAATATACAAAGTTGATGAAGATTAATAAACGCTACTCAGTTTTAATTGACTAGTTCATTGAATTTTTCGTACAATATACAATATACAATAAACAATATACAATTTATAACATACATTATACAATATACAATATACAAGTTTATTAATTTTGATATACTACTGTCATACTTTAATATGCGTTAATCGAAATTAATGAAAAGTCAATTAGTCTGAGTTTAATACACGTGTTAATTATTTTTAATGTAAATACCATACATGATTGTTTATTGAAACTAATGACATTTTTAAAAGTAGACTTAACGTACTATTGGACATTATGTTTTGGACTTTACAGTACGCAATAAAAAAAAACCACTAATTTCAGAAAAAAAATGGTAACCACCGCGAAAACCTCGCAGCGAACACACGGTTCATATCCCGCTCCATCGTGATCTATAAGCGAAGCTCGTCTGCGCTTCGTTGTGTCCATAGATCGATACCCGATTGCCCGTGGAAACGTCGAGTGTCGCTTGATCGAAGAGCCAGTCTAGGAACGTGCTATTGAATTTTTTAATCGGGCCACGTCCAATGCGGTATATATTTCACCCGCACTTACGTGCCTTTGGGGTAGTGTGTATTCGGAAAAGAGGGTCCGGTGGGAGTTGAAGGGTGGGGGGGGGAGGTTGGCGAGATAGGAGAGCGAGTGAGACGGTGGCAACAAAAGGCAATGAATGAAGGAGCAAGTGACTGAGAAGGGAGGAGTTGTTACGTGCGCATACCACGTTGCGAGGGGTGGGGAGGTCCGTCACTCCATCGCTACACGCCAACCCCATAGTTGGCCGATTATGTAATTTCGACGTAAATCGTGACGTTAGGGAACACGTCAGGTAGCTACGCGACACGTGGGGAATTTCGGGATTATGATTGTGAAGATGGAATTTGGATCCTTTTGTGAAATCAAGAGTTTTTTGATGGTCTTGTAAGATGTAAGGTACTGATATTAGAGGAAGTTGGTGGAATTTTAGGAATTTTTGTATGAACTACACTGGTATGAGAGAACAACTTCAACTGTATTTTACGTATTTGAAATTCGCAGGTTAAAATGTTGAAAACCATCGATTTAGACTTTTTTCACCTTCAAAGTTGCAAAATGATGTGAAAAGCCTTTTTTGTATCTCACCTTAATTTCATCTTCAAATCGTGTTCTCCAATTTTGTTATATTTAGTGTACATCTTAATAAATGTTGTATCATTATTTCAAAACAAATTTTTCCACAATTTTTTTAAATAAAAAATTATTATTTCCAATTAGTCGAATCTATACCCATAACTTCTTTTTATGTATTTATTTCACAGTTTTTTTCATTTCTTCTACCATACAGTAAACTGAGTAAAAATTTTTCATCTACTAATTCATGAATGAGAAACACTGACAATCAGTTACACTAATCAAAAATGCAACTGATAATTTTTTTTTATGTGCCGAAATAATTCCTTAAATTGATATTTTTACTCGATATGCAAGTCAAGAATTATGATTGAATTTCTATGTGAGAAAAATTCAATTTCGAAAAACTCAAATTTTATAGTAGGAAAATATAGAGTAGTTTTTTGAAGATCCTGCTATAAACTGATTTTGAAAACAATTTTTAGAATTTTGAGAATATTCTTCTGAATTACACTAGGAGAAAATTATTTCAACTTTTACAATATTTGAAAATCATTTGACTTAGTTACCCTAATAGAAAATTAGACTGATAATTTGTTTCTTTGTTTTTTTGAAAGTGTCGACACAATTCCGTAAATTGATAATTTTACTCGATATTTGAGTCGAAAATTATGATCGAATTTTTATGTAAGAAAAATTTAATTCCGAGGAAGCCAAATTTCATAGTAAAGAAATGAAAAGTAGTTTTTCGAAAGATTTGTAATAATTATACTGATATTGTAAAAATTTTTTAGAATTTCTAGAATATTCTTAAGAATTACACTAAGAGAAAAAAATTGTAAGTTTTACAGTATTTGAAAATGATTTATTTCAGATACCCTAATTTAAAATTTAACTAGTTATTTATTATGATTTATTGGGTTGAGACAATTTTTGGAAATGATATTTTATTTCATATGCCAGTCAATAATTAGGATTTCATTTCTATGTAAGAAAAATTTTGATTTCGAGAAATTTAAATTTAATAGAAATAAAACGGAAAGAGTTTTTTTCAAAATTGAAATATTACTATAATTTATTATGTTATTCATAAATGACTAACTTACCTCTGACAATTGAAAATAATAAGAAGGAAAATGATAGCCTTTTATACTATATAAAAACGACCTAAATTTGGTTAAATTGTGATTGGAAAAAAAATATCTTTGTAATGAATATTTCGTTGCTTTTTCACTGTTGAAACTTATTCCTCATTCCTTGTATTATTTATTTAGAATACGAAACGGTAAACAATATTTCTTTAAGTTTATTGTATCATACAAGTCAATAGTTGTTATCGAGAATCAAACAACTTTTTTATATCACATCTTGTCTGACCAAAGCGACTTTTTCTACTGAATTTCTTACTTCGACGTCAAAGTATACAATATTAATATTACGAATTAATATACTCGATACGTACACAATTTATTTATAATTTTCTTTATAAAAATCTATACTCACTTTCATATTTTAATTAACCATTTACATAATCCCAGTTAATTCGAATTGTGAACATTTGATATTTTCAAAGTGGTTCTTTTTTTATTTTACTTTTTGAACCGAAGCTTTGAAAACGATAAAAAGAATGACGTTACAGTCAAAATTCGTCTGAACTTTTGATTTTTATAGTAAATTTATATTTCTTAATAGATGTTATATTTTTTAATTGTATAGATTAACCAATTTTTGTTATTGAAAAAGATATTTCTTTCACGTTTTTGCTTGGAAAAGAATTAAAATGTATTCTATCGGAGTCATTTCAGACACTTCAATATTTATTTGTCATTCTGATTCTATAAAATTCTATTTTTAGGTTATCTTTACAGATTCAAACTGTTAATGTTACAAGTATCAATAACTATTTATAAACATTTTAAACTTACATACCTTTTATATAAATCGAACTTCTAAATAAAAATTACGTTTAATGAACTTTGGAAAGCAATTCAATCATGGTTAAAAATTTTTTTTTATAATTTAACAGTTTGAGTTGAATATTGTATAATTTTTCTAGGTCTGCAACTTTGTATATCCTAAATTTTTTATTACTTGGGTGAAACTTCGTTTTGTCTGACTAAAGTGAGGTTTATTCTACTAATGCGAAAGTTTTTTCAGGAAGGAAAAAATGTTAATTTCCATCAGAAAAAGCTCTTATTCCGTATTACTCAAAATTTTTGTTATTTTACAATCTGGAAATATTTATTAAAGAAAGCATACTTTTAATCGAAGAAGTATGAAGAAAAAATTTGAATTTGAAGAGTCGTAATTCAGGGATAAAATTTATATATGTATTTATTTTTTTACTAGACTTCTTTGTATTTCCTTAAAAAATAATCTAAAATACAACAAATCAAATTCATCAAAAAATTTTTTTGAACATCTTTCGCTAAATTCTTTATAACCAAAAATTTTAAATTTCAATGATTTCTTGTCCAAATCGCAATTTTCATATAAACAATTGCATTCAAATACAACAGAATCAATGAATAAAAAAAATGATAAATAATCTAGGAGATAATAAATATTCTTAAAAAAGATTCCATGAAATAACAAAGAGTTTTGCCTATCGAAAAATTGAAGTCACTGATGAAATTTTTAAAATCATTCAAAAGTAACGAATCTAATATCATAGACAATAAATGACTTAAACATTTTTGAAAACTTCATCTACAGTTATAAAGTAACGTTGAAAGTAAAAAAATATCGTAACAGTAACAAAAGTAAATTTATAGAAATTGTTACAAGGTTACAGACATCGTTCAAAAATTCTATATACAATTAAGAAGTCATAATAACAGTAAAAAATTATTCTACAAATCCCAAAATTACTGTCAAACCTGAAATTTTGTATTCAAATACAAAAGAAGTAATAAACAAAAAACATTATGTTAAAAAATCTTGGAGACAACAAATGACTTGAAAATATTCGAAAACTTCGTCTGCAGTTATACAGTAACTTTGAAAGTACAAAAAATCATTGCAGTAACAAAAGTAAATTTATAGTAACTGTTACATAGTTACAGAAATCGTTAAAAAAATCTACATATAATTAAGAAGTAAAATAACAGTAAAAAAATGATTCCATAAGTCCCAAAAAATACCTCAATAATGAGAAAGAAAATAAAATTCTTTTCTAGAGAAAAATCGATTTTTTTTCGGTGAAATTGCTTATTTTAGAAAGTTGCGTGTTTGTCTTTTCCCTACGTAATGGCAAGTTCGATGAGCGTTGAGTTGGTGAATTTACGAGAGCAAAGTTTACGTAGACGTCTCACGATCTTGCCTAACCCAACCTCTTCTACTATTCCTAGCTGAAACCAGCGTAGGAGAAGTGCACTCCGCGTCTGTCTGGTATTGATCTTCTCGGCTCACAGCTACTGGCTACCTTCACCCACTAATAATTCTTGTCGGTCTCCCAAAGTCTCCTTGACGCGCCTGCAGCCCGGTCCTGTGTTCCTTCCTCCTCCAATTAACGATTCTCCAAGGCTCCTGATAAAGCTCCTTCTTATTTTCATTCCACAAACGTGACTTATCGTTGCGAAAAATTTGCATCCGAGTTAATATGTTATTTGATGGTTGAATAGTTACTGGTGGTTTTCAAATTAATAGTAGTTTTTGTGTTAGTTTACGAAAGTTTTTTGTTTTTTGTGGAGTATGGTTGATGACAGTTGAATTGATTGATGATAAAGGGATCTCAGTCAGCGATTAATTTAACTGTCATTAACTGAAATCAGTGGCGGAAACAGGGGGGGGGGGAGATAGGGTCGATCACCCCCCCCCCAGCTCCTGAAAAAAGGTGCTTTATTTTTTAATTTATCACCGGAATAAATACACACTTTATACCAAAATACCTAAATACCTAAATAAATTACAGGTATTACTTTACTGTTTAAAACAGCGTACAATTTTCAACTATTTATCACCTATTACTTGCATTATTAAAAAAAAAAATTATGATCGCCCCCCCCCCCCAGATAGATACCTGTATCCGCCCCTGACTGCAATTCCAAAAAGTAGAAAAATCACGGAAATTGGGAAAAACATTATTTTTCCTGAAATTTCTGCGAAAGTGAGCCATTACAGCTTCGTTTTTTGTTTCGAAAGTATTTCTTTCCTGGAAAATATCGAATCATGTACATGATTTGAAATCTTTGAGGATAGAAGTGCTTTCGGAGCAAGAAACGAAGGTGTAATGGCTCACTTTCGCGGAAATTTCAGAAAAAAATTTTGTACGATTTATGAGGGTACTCTTATGTGACCTATGTTTTTTTTTATTTATTTAACTTTCAGATACAAAATAAATGTAATTTTATTTTCATAAAAGTTCATAGCTTACACGATTTTGAAAATCTTATTACAGTGAAATTGAAATTGTAATCAGTTTTTCAATTTATAAAAGTGTGATTATCGTTCAACTAAAATTCGGTTATTTATGAATTATGATAAATTTTTTATGAAATTTCGAAACTCAATAAAAGGCAAAAAACAAAATTTCGTTTTTTCAAGTTCTGCCATTTTGCACATTTCAGTAATAAAAATTTATGAAGTACTTGGAGTATAATTATACAACTATAAATTAAAAAAAATATTACATTTAATTTTTTACTTTAGTGGGATTTTCAAAATTGTAAAAACCATCAACCTAAACTTTCCTTGGAAATCCTCCTTTCGCAAAAATGCAATGGAGACACTAAAGAAAATTTTTTCTTATATGTACAATCATTTTGTAGTTGAAAGCCTTAAAAGTCAAAAAAAAAAACGTGAAAAAAATGAAAATTTTTCTGGTGATAAAATTCCCGAAAACTCCAAAGAGAGAGATATGTTTTATTTTAGATTTAATTTTTTATATATCTGAAAATAACTCGGTTTAGGCTGAAATATATTGTTACAATTTTTTGGAAGTTGGTTGCTTTGGTTTTTATTTTGAAAATCAAAAACTGATCAATTTTTTATCATTCAATTTCATCAGAATGTAGGTATCGAAAAAATCGTTGGTTTCACGGAAATTCTCGATTTTTGCACTTAATAATTATACATAAATTATTGCTATGTATAGAGAATTTTTAACAATAAGCAGTTTTTCATCATAAACTGCATTCATTTTCACAAAAACATAAATAATTTATATCTCATTTTTTACAAACAAATAAGTTCCTATCAAATTTTATAACTTAATAACGAAAGCTAATTTTAACTAAAGGAACTGTTTTCAATGAATTCTTATTGAGAAACGAATTGTTTTACACAAATTATTATTATTCAATTGATGGAAACTCAATTTGATGAGTGTATTTATTGAATAAAAAATGTCATTAACTAATGAAACTAAGTCAACAAAAATTTAACAAATTAAGAATTTCAAAAAACAGATTATTGTCTACAAATTACTTTCTTGATTAATCATTAACAATTCTCATTAATGACTGGAGTCTAACAAATTTTTTTTCTAAAAGTGTAAAAACAATTTCTTCTCCTTTAACTAAGATAAATGATATGTAATTTCAATGCCTCTTTAAAATAATTTTTATTTACAATAAAAAATCATCGTAACGAAAAAATTTTAATTAATAGTAAAAAAAAAAAAAACTTGCTGTATTTGCTTCTTAAGTAAAGAAATTTCTTAATATACAAGATATGACAAATTACCTTACATAATAATAATTTCTGCATAAGTATTATTTTCGTAATTATAATTTCATATTATACTATAAAAAATTATATTATATCATATTAGATTATATTATATAATATTTTTTATTTTATTATCAATATTATTATTTTCATAACTATTACTATACTATACGCCAATGACTACAATACGAATATTTCATATAATACTGTATAAAAATATATATTAACAGTAAATAAAATATTAATAATTATAATAATACTAATATGTTAACGATTTACCTCATTTGTGTTTTCTTCATGTTTATTTACTTGTCACGAAATACCGTATGTACTGCGTTATATAGGCGTGGAATGAGCTAG
>JAPYZL010153601.1:0-16341 GCA_030522825.1 Platygaster orseoliae
AATATTGTATGTTACATGGGAGGAATGTGATTCAACTCGCGCGCTTGGGCACTCGCTGCCGCTCGTGTCCAAATGCTCGCTCGTAGAATCATTCCATTCTTCCCTTGTAGCATAAATATCTATTTTCAAGGATCTGAAGTAAGAACTTTTGAAATTTACTTAGAAATTTGGCATTTCCGTCTTGTCGTTTGGAAGTTGTTTGTTTGGGGTTTCCCTGGTGACAATGAGAATGGGCTGAAAAATGGGTCTTTTGGGACCAGTTCGTGACTGTGATAGACTGGTAGGGATTTATTTTGGCTGGTATCAAGCACTAGACAAAAGGGATTTTTTGAAATCTGAAAAGTATTGAAAGCTACACCCCATTGTTGGAGGATTTTCCGGGAGCTGAATAAAGTGTCGTTTTCTATGGATTATGTTATTTTAGCCTTTTTATAGAAAAAAATTTGTTTCTCTTTGAGGCGTGAGAAAAAAAAATCAAGAAAATCAAGAAAATCTTGTAATTTGTGGTAAAAAAGTAAATTTTTTTTAATTTGTAGCGTTTAATTCCAAAATTTTTATATTTGTGGTGGTTTTGAATTTGTATAGGAATTTTTGATTCAAATTTAAAAAATAAAATGTAATTTTTGGAAAATAACTAACTACGTATTTTGGAATTTCTAGTTATTCTATACTTTTAAAAAAACTTATAAATTGTAACTTACGTTGGAACGTGAAATCTTCGTAATTTAATTCTTAATTCCATGAAAATTTATAGATTCAAATACGACACAGTTTTTATTTTGTTAACTTTTCGATTTCTTTAACGTCAACTTCTTCATTTCCTAATTAAAAAACCATCAAATAAATTTTTCACTGTGCAATTCAAAATGTAAAAAGGAGGAAAAATGAGTAAATAAATGATAAATCATTATAATCCAACTTTAAGTGATTTATTTCTAAATTTCCGAAGTATAATAAAATAATCTAAAAAATTATCGACTGTTACATTTATATTTATTATCATGTTTTAACCCAATTTCATAGAAATTTCATTCTGAATGTTTAGGAGTATAAAAAAATCAAACAACTGATTCTAAAATTTGTAATTATTGTTTTTTTGAGTCTGAACTAGTTGTTATTTGATTCTGAACTTTACAAACAGAAGCAACAAATGAATTAGTTACGAAATTTCAAATTTTTAGTAATTTCACACTTCAGCACTCAATTATCATTACGTTGATTCTGAATTTTCAAAAGAGAATAATAAATTTTAAAAAAATTACAACGGTATCTTTGTTGTAATATTTACCTTTTCAACTGAGATTTTGAGTAATGCTACTATTATTTTTAACAATTTTAAAAAATCGAAAAATAACCAACAACATTCAGAACTTTGTAATCGTGATTTTCTACTTAAAAAAACAAATTAATTGTGACGCGCTTCGAAGAAAGGGACCTAAGAGGCATTTTATGTTAGAGTCATTTTCTTATTGAAAATAAGCACATAATAGCCTTTATGTCATATGCCTCTTAGGTCTCTTTCTTCGTGACGCGTCACAATTTGATTTTTAATTCATTTAATTCATTTGTACCAACCATCAACTACAATTTGTGAAACAATTCAAGTTTTATTACAGCACTAGTTGTAACATCTAGAATTTAAAAAATTTTCCACTTTTTCGATTGTTTTAATTTTCTAAATTACTTCGAGTGAGAATCCTGCAAATCAAACTCGATTTTTACAAATGAAAAAAAAATGTTCCGTAATAATTATTAACAAATTTAAAATTCATGAAGCATTCGCATATAATTCTAAACAAACTTGAAATATTTTATTTTTTAAGAATGCTTTCTTTTTTCTATACGTTTATACTTTTACTAAATTTTTTTAAGAATAATTTAAAAATAATCACAATTAGTGAAACAATTCAATTTTTATTACAGCACTAGTTGTAGAATCTATAATTTAAAAATTTTTCCAGTTCTTCCGTTGTTTTTCATTCTCTAAATTCCTTCAAGTGAGAATCCTGCAAATCAAACTCGATTTTTACAATTAAAAAAGAAAATGTTCCATAATAATTATTGACAAATTTGAGATTCATGAAGAATTTGCATATAATTCTAGACAAACTTAAAATGTTTTATTTTTTAAGAATGCTTCCTTTTTTCTATATGTTTATATTTTTACTAAAACTCCATAAAGAAAATTTAAAAATAATCACAATTTGTGAAACAATTCAAGTTTCATTACAACACTAGTTGTGAAATGTAGAATTTAAAAAATTTTCCAGTTTTCCCATTGTTTCACACTGTCTAAATTCCTTCGAATGAGAATTCTGTAAAACAAACCCGATTTTTATAGTTAAAAAAAAATAATGTCCCGTAATAATTATTGAGAATTTACATATAAGTCTAAACAACCTTGAAATATTTTATTTTTTAAGAATTATTTGTTTTTTCTATACGTTTATATTTTTACCAAATTTTCCAAAGAATAATTTAAAAACATGAAATTTTATAATTTTCCTTATAATAAAAAAAAATATCAAGTGCACTTTGATACTTTTTACTAAAAATTCTCATAAAAAAACAAGTTATAATAATTCCCGAGTCCTCGCGTAATATTTCACTCGAAAAAAATTTTTCATAAATTTTGAGAAGTTGTTTACTTCATTCCTCATCTTCAAAAAACTTCACTTTTTCTCAAAATCAGTCCCAATCTCATTACAAGTGAAGAATCTACTTTTCATTAATTGTATGATGATTAAAACAACGCGGAAAACGCTCGTGAAAAATATATTTGTTTTTACGCGGTGTGGACGTAATTTTCGAGGGTGAATACAAATAGTAGCGATGAAAAGCAAGTTGATGGGGAGAAAGGGGGATATACATTTGTGGAACACGATTTGAAAGACGTAATTTGAAAATCGGCCGCCGACGGCAGCGACCCTCCGACGGACGTCGAAATGAAATTACGCGACCCTCGCTCTCTCAGGGCACAAAGGACTACGGCCGGAGACGAACGTAACGATTTGTTTCGGGGCCCATGTACGAGCCGCTAATCGCCTCGCGATTAGCTTTCATTAAACGCCGCTTGATTAATCGACCGCGATCGTTGACTCTTTTATCTTTCCTGCGATTTGTATCATCGTACGGAGTATTTTTTTTTACACTACCGTGCAAAAGTATCAGGACATGATCGACAAAATATTTTTTTGGGGTTTTCGATTGTTTCTTTATTGTGTTAAACTGCATTTTGTGATTAAATATTGTATAAAAACTAGATAATAAACTATTTTGTTATCATTATATGTATGTTCATTACATGCAAACTTTGTATGAAGATATTTGGAAATACATATATGCGCTTATTATATATATATATATATATATATATATATATATATATATATATATATGCTACATATATATATGCGCTTATTTATTAAAATGTAATAAAACAATACAGTCAATAAATATCAATCAATATAAATAAATTTTTCGTAAGAATGAATTATCTTTTTACAGCGCAAAAATGATGCTACTTGGAAATAGAAATTTTGAGTTTCATTATAATTCCATGATTTTTACTAATTATAATTACCTAATTTATTACAGATGTATGTATATCATGGCAAAAAAGTATATTTTATAGTTTATATATAAGACTCAATCATAAAATTCTGTTGAACATATTAAAAAACAATCGCAAACTCAAAAAACAGATTTTTTCGATGATGTCTTCATACTTTCGCCCGGTAGTATAACTTGATACTTTTTCAAATGTATTATTTATATGTTGAAAATAATTGAAATCAAATTTTTTATAATACTTTGGGGCGTTCAGATAATTTTTTCTATTTAATTGAGAAATTTTTATTGCACGTTTTTGCTTGTTTTTAGTTTGTAATTTTGTGATAAATTTTAAATACTCTTTATAGATTTTTTTAGAATATTTTTTAAAGTTTATTCATTTTTTTGTGCAGATCTTTTGTCTGGAAAATTTAACGGTTTTGTAGGAAGTTTTCCAAAAAATATGGGGAACCTAAATTTTTTAAAAAGTATTACTTTTTTTGGTATTCTAGACAGTTTTAGAAAAGTTTGACTAATTTTTGAAAATTGGGACAGTCAGTTTTCAAAGTTTTTTAATTTGTAGATTTTATGAAAAACTTGTGTCATATTCATTTTTATTCATTATATTAGTTATTGAATTTTATCATGTATTATTAATCTTTTTTCTATCGAATGATGATGAATTTTCATTGTTTTCCATTTTTCATTTTTTATTGTTCGATTTTGACAGTGCTGGCAGTTTTCACAGTTTTTCAATTTACCTAGAATATATGAAAAACTTTTATCATGTTTATTTCAATTAAGTATCGTTTAATTCTCTTAATGTTATCACATAATTTAGATGGAAGACTATAAGTGAATTTTCACAAAAAATTAAAAAATTTTGAAAATATCTAGAACTTTTAATCATAGAAAATTCAATTTAGGATAGATTATTAAAAACCGATGAAAATATGTCAAAAAATTATTACAGAAAACATGCGAAAAATACTTAAGGGGGGAATACCAATTAGAAGTAGGAAACGGTTACTTAATTTCGGGCGTCGATAGAAAAAAAAATTATGAATAATAGAAAAATCAAATTACGTCCATAGGTTGTATGTTATATTTTTAATAATACAGAAAAAATTTGACAGCAAAATCGGCATTTGGCTCGTTCTCAGAAGCGTGCAAAAAAAGAATCTGCAAATTCACGGTGGGACAGATTGCACGAAAACGGCTGAACCAATTTTCATAATTTTTTTTGCTTATTATAGAGAATACTATTTTCTAGTCCTTGACAAACGACTTTTCAACGAAAACAGTGCTGTTTTTGCAGAAAAAATTAGCAAATTCGAAAAAAAATGATGAAAATCGATTTTTTTCGATTTTAGAAGAAAATTTTTTTTTGAAAAAACTGAAAATGTCAAGGACTAGAGAATAGTATTCTTTATAATTAGCAAAAAAAATTATGAAAATCGATTCAGCCGTTTTCTTGCAACTTGTCCCACCGTGAATTTGCAGACTCTTTTTTGCGCGCTTCTGACAGCGAGTCAGATGCAGATTTTGCAATAAAATTTTTTTTTGTTTTATTAGAAATATAACATACAACCTACATACGAAATTTGATTTTTCTATCAGTCGTAGTTTTTTCCTATCCACGCCCGAAATTAAGTAACCGTTTCCTACTTCTAATTGGTATTCCCCTCTTAAAGCACTAGAAATCTATGGAATAATCAAAATCGTTTGGAATTAGAATCCTAGAGCATCAAATTATGGAAATTTATATAGCAGTCCATGAAATACTTGAAATGTATTAATGTAATGGATAATAATACGACATTTGAGAAGTGGTAAAAAAGACCAAAAATACTGTAAATTTTGAAAATCTACGGAGGTATAATTTACTAAAAAATATACGAAAATACAAAAAAAAATCTAAACCTTGTAATTCTAGTGCATTGAAATCTATAAACAACAAAAAAACAAAAAAAAATTACGAGAAAAACTTAAAGTACTGCAAATAATTGAAATTCGAACAAATAAACGTCGATATAAATTATTTAAAAATCCATAAAAGTACCAAAAATCTATGAAACTCTCAACTCTAGAGCATCGAAATCTCTAAATATGTACCCGAACCCATAAAAATTCTAGAAACTATTAAGTAGTGAAATTTATTCAGATACTGTTTTTCGAAGAATCACATTTTCACAAACTTCTGTTCTCTTTTTTTCGTGTTTTTGCGATCATTGTAAAATAAATACACCGGGAGACAAGAGTCTCCAATTCGATTACTAAAATACTTAACTATTCAGTAAATAGACTCGTACTAAAAAATAATATATTCGAATCTAACATTAAAATGGCCTAGTAGTTTTGGAGACTCAACAAAACACTTTCGATTCTTTTAGAATCTCGGTCACTTTTTACAGAAAAAGTCTCAGTCACAACTTGACAGACGAATTTTTTTTTGCCAGAGCGCAATCATTATGCATAAAATTCCATTGTACACTGAGAGAAAAATCAAGTACTTTTTACTAAAAAATATAGTAATGGGAGATCGAGATGAAATACAATAAATTATACTATATACAATATTGTGTTATTCAAAACATTCGTCTTGTAGTCATTGACATACAGTAAATTGCGATTTTTGAAGTATTACTATACTGCATGATAAATTACATATATTCATGGCTTAATGTACGACAATATATATAAAAAAAATTATTTATAGTACTAATTACTAGTTTTTTTTCTCAGTGAACAATAATTGTGCTCTGGTACCAAAACATAAGCTACTACTGCAAAAAATTTCTCATATCATGTTATGTTGAAACAGCACATATTTTTGCTGACACGGCAAATCCTTTTTTCCATGCAGGTCAGCTCTTATTATCTACACTGTTGTGACAGCCACACTGTTTTCTCTCTTCAAACTACACCCTTAATCTCGACCGTCGGTCACTTCAAAAATCCCTCTTTCAGATCGAATTAGTTGAATTTAACTATTTGATAGTAATTTTTTACTATTTGAATGAGTAGGAATGCAGTTGCTAATAGAAAGTTAAAAATTACTAACATCATTCTAACATTAATAAATTAATAACATCATACTAACATCATACTAACATCAATCCAGCTCACTATTTGAAAAAGTAAAAAATGACGAATCAATGAATATTTTGCACTTGAATTATTAGTTAAATATAACTTATTCTTCAGTCAATGTTGTACTTGTGAAAAAGACAAATATTACTCATTCAGAATTTAATTTTTACCAATGATTTAGTCATTGTATGACTATTCTAATACTAATAATGACTATCAAATTAGTGATTGTATTTGAGTAGATCAATGAGTCAAAAACGATTATTATGTTAGTCAAAAAAATTTTGACTAAGAAAATAGTAAAATAGCGTGACTATGAAGTAGTAAAAATGCATGACTATTTGGAATCAGCGAAAAATTCAACTATTTTGATCTCAAATTCTTACTAATTACATAGTCGAATCTCCAAGTATGACTATTTTGTTAGTAACAACACGTATTACCATTTCATATAGTGAAAGTTTGACTAATTTGAGCTTAGATAGCACGTACCTGTTTTTAGCAGCGGCGGCACGATCGCGTTGCCTCCTGTTCTTGAACCAATTCCCAACCTGAGTCGGCGTCAACCCCGTCGCGTTCGCCAATTCCCTCTTCTTCCCAGGATTGGGATAAGGATCCTGCAGGTACCACTCCCTGAGGAGCGACCTCGTTCTCTCCTTGAAGCAATGGCTCTTCTGCTCGCCATCCCAAATGGTCCTTGGCAGAGGGAACTTCTTCCTAACCCTGTACTTGTCAACCGGCCCAAGAGGTCGGCCCCTAAGCTTCTCGGCCTCCTGATAATGCGCTTCCAGCCAAAGAGCTTGAAGCTTTCCGTGGGACTTTTTCGTGAACTTGTTGCGCTCGATGATGGCGTAAAGCTCGCGATATTGGCCAGCGTGGAAGGACACGATCGCCCGGGCCCGCAGAACGGCCTCGCTTTTGTTGAGCTCTTGGATATTGGGGTGGGCCACCGGCAGGCTCCACAAAAACCGCGCGAGGCGATCGATGTCACCGCTGTCCTCCAGGGTCTCGCACACCGTCGCGACCTGGTCCACGGTGAAGGACAAGGTCGGCAAGGCGAAGATCGGCGCCGGGACCACGGGCCCCGCTGGCGCTACCGCTGACATTTCACCGCGACGACCCACCGGTGCTGCAATCAAACGGGCCCGCTAGATAATTTATGAGAGAAATCATAGGGGGGCTAGACTGTTTATTGCGAGCGATAGCAAGGTCGCCTTAAGGGCACTTGCTAACAATACAAAGAAGTCGAAGCTTGTTATGGAATGTCACGAGCGCATGGTGCAACTGGCGAAGGGCAACAGACTGAGCCTGATATGGGTACTAGGGTACCAAGGTGTTCAGGGAAATGAACAAGCTCTAAAGAACGTATATTTGGCCCGGAACCCTTCTGCAGTTATACGAAGCAGTATATAAGAGCAGAGACATGTAAATGGGAGCATAAAATGAGAGCCTTAAGGTGCGAGAAGTATTAACGGGCTAGGCAGGCTAAAAATCTCCTAGACTGGGATAACTGTGAGGACAATAAAATCTTACTCCTAAGTAGAACGGACCTGAGATAGATAACTGGAATCATTACAGGTCACCACCCGACTAGGGCTCATCTCATAGGGATAAGAAAGGTGGAAAATGATTCCTGCAGATTCTGTGAAGAGAAGACAGAATCTGTAAATCATTTAATTATGGAATGCGATGCACTATCGCAGAAAAGGACCAAGTACCTTGGTAGGGATGATATGACCTACGAGGAGCTTAGGAAACTGGGTGCAAGAGCATTGATCCATTACTATTGGGGGCCCTATAGTAAAATGTATAGGAATCATGGGATGGTACAAAAGATCTTAAGGTCGAGCTGCCCTAGGGACGATTTAGCCCCTACCCTACTAGCTAATAATAATAACAAACGGGCCCGCTTCATTTTCCAACTTCTTTCGCGTTTTAGCTTCGGGAAGCACGTTTTTTGCTGTCCAAGGACGGCAAAACTCTGTTTGCTGGTCAGAACCTGGCGATCAATGTTTTCAGTTTCTTCAGTTATCCCAAAACTGTGGATGGACTAGATGGCAGCAGTTGCTCGTTTAAGTGCACTTGTCCTTGTCACTCTTTTTATCTATCCTTTGATAAACAAATCGCGGTTGACGAGTGCTAAAAACGTGCTCTCCGAACGTGAAATATCGCGTGTGTCTCAGAGCCATGCCGTTTCCGGCTTTTGGACGACTCGTCCTGAAAACATCGTCCTCGGATGTGAACGGTAAGACATCGCTCCGCCGTGCACAGTGTACTAATATAATTTTCAGAGTAGTAATAAAATAAACCTTTATCCCCTCTCCTTGACACATTGGAAGAGGAGGAGGGGAGGGATTATCGTTCATTAATGTTTTTTCTGATTTTATACAAGATAGGTATTTTTATGACACATGTCAAGAAATCGGTTCTAAATAATTTCCATGATTTGTTTATTCAAAACTTCAGAATTCTGAATCACAAGGAATTGTTCTTTTCTTATTTTCTTTTGGGATGGAATTTCTAACTCTGGCATTCGATTTTTTTCTACTTAGGTAATTTTTAACTTTGTTTCATGCAAACTTGAGTAAATTTTCAACGAACTTGGTGAAAAATTGAAATATATCTATGATGAAAAAATACGTGAATATCTAGTATTTACAATTAGTATAAAAGTACAATCATGGAATCATATTTGAGCAAAAGATATTCATTTTTTCTTAAAATGTATTATCTGTCACAAATATATACCAAATGTATATAAAATAAATTTGTAAATGTTTTATTTATTTATAAATATGAATGTTTCATAAATATCTCAAAACATCTTTAAGGTCATGAAAGTATTAATGTTTCTTTTGAGAAAGGTAGAAAAAGAAAATATTTATCAAATTGTCACGTTCGTTAATAATTGTTAAACTTCGAGTATATTTAGTTCTTTTCATGAAAAATGTGATTTTCCTATGACTTTTTATTATGACCTGCAAGTAATTTTCAATCAAGAGTTGATACAACGAATAATTACAAATAACAAGTTTAAAAAACAATAGTATTATTTTAGATTTATTACAGATGTTCACACTTCTATGCATCAAAATTTATAACCTTAGAGATTTTCAATATTTTACCAGATTTTATAGAAAAACAATATACTATCAATTAGCATCATTGTGTGGATTTTATATATTTTGATTTTTATTGTATCTTGTTGATGTATTAAATTGTTGATTGTTATCTAGTATTTGCATCGATTTCTACTATTTTTATAAATGAATACGTAAAGTTTTAAATTTTAATGCTCCGGAATTGAAAATTTTCTAAATTCATATCATTTTGTAATATTCCTATAAATTCTCAAATTTTTTATATTTTTTCAAAATTCATAGATTCATATATACGATTTGTGAAGTTTTGTGGTGATTTAGAAATTTCTTTCATATTTCTATTTTTGATGCACTCATCTTCACAGTGAATTGATTCAAAGAATTTTCACAGATTTTACAGTAAATTATTTATATGTATATTGATTTTGAGTATTTTCTAGATTTCTAGAATATTCAGTATTTTTCATGTCTTATTGTTTATAAAGTTTTTCAGAACTCTCAACTTTCTTCGTGTTTTTCTTGTATTTTTCGTGGTTACAACAATTCTTTTCAAAACCTTCAAATTTCTTTCAACCTTTATATTCCTCACTGTATAAAACTTAATTATAAAACTTCATAAAACTTTTGAATTTTTATAATTTGTCTCACGATGTTCCATGTTATCATCGATTCGTATCACCTTAAACTCGTTTAGAATTGTGGAAATTCATTTTGAAAACTTTTACGCATTTTCTCAAATTTTTGCTGATTTATATTGAGCTCAGATAAAAGTTTATTAAATGATAAAATCCAGTTTAACAAACTGCAGCACATTAGTTTCGGTATAGAGGATTCGATAGTCAAATAAATTTTGTTCTAGCTTCAAGAAAAGTTGGAAAATTCGAACAAAAATTAACAATTCTTAATTCATTTACTTTTGATAAATCTTTTACATACTTTCGAAATTTCATAATTCTTAATTTCCTATATATTTAGTTGTTATCGCAAATTTTCAGTTGATTTATTCAAATATTGAGGTGTCACATTTAAACGCCGTATTTTGTGATTGAAAGTTGTAAATTGTGATAAAAAGTTGTTAGAAAATTAAATGGATTAAATGCTAGTTTGAAAAATAAATTGTCGAGTTCTAAACGTAGTTTTTTCGCATAAAATATTCAAATATCAATTACAAAGGAAATAAATTAGAAACGATCATCTCAAAGAGTTGGAATATTTTATAATTTTAAAATAACTAAACTATTTAAAATAAAAATATTAAACTGTCAATATTAAAGAAATCAAACAAAACAATTTTAATTCGGGAATTTCACGTTTTTCATGAGACAATTTTTATGTTTGACTTAACAAGAAATAAGAGTTTATTTATATTTGTTTCCAAGATATCAGAAAAATGAGAAAATTTAGAAAATTTTTTTAGTCGTTAAATAATTAAAAAACGGTAAATTCAAGAGTTCAGTAAGTTTTTAAAAATTCTACCGTTTTTTCGAAGTAGCAATAGTTAATTAAAAAGCATTAAATTCATGCTCATTTATACATTTTTTTGTGAAATTGTGTTCTTTGAAATTCCTTTTTTAAGTTTTTCAGTTACGCCTTACAAAGTAATGAAAAAATCATAAAACGTAAAATAAATTTTATATAGTCATCGATTTCGGCATGATTCTCTAAAATATATCAACAATATTAGAAAACAGCAAAAAATTGATTACAACTTGCCAGAATTTCGAAAAAATTGAGGAAACTGTTCATTACAAATTATTTTTCGTAATTTAGGGTCATTCAACGAATTCAATTCAAAGTTTGTAAAATTAACAAAGACGAGTTTCTTAAAAACTTTTTTGGCAATTTACACAGCCTAATAGAACAAACAAAATACTAACCAATAAACAAATCATACTATAATTGGATAATCTCACTGTAAAATGATTTTTCAAACAAATCAAATATGTAGTTGAATAACTATTACGAATAATTATTTCAATGTTATCTAATCAAGAATATTCCCGAATATTCGATAAATGATCACTTAAAAATTCAAAATTCAAAAATTTTCTAGACTGTTGAAAATTTTAAAAAACCAGCCAATTTTCTTAAACATTTTTTGATGAATTAGTTTTAATAAACGAAGAGAAAAAAGATATGAACTCGATTATCAAAAATAACAATTAGTTCTAACTTAGAGAAATGATATCCAAATATAACAATGCATCCAAAAAAATTCTCAGGCTGCAAATTCAACTTGAATTATTAGAAATATATCTAGTAAAAATGAAAAAAAAATTTAGAAAAATCAAACGATAAATTTTCATTTATATGTATTTCTTCAAATTCAAATTTGAATTTTTGATTCATTTTACAGAACTTCACAGAATTCCAAAAAGATACAGAAAAATTCAAAATAATTCAGAAGAGAATTTACAATTTCGGTTTACAGTATATTTTTCATAGTAAAATGTTTCCATCACTGTAAATCACTGAACTTGACATTTGTTGCATTTTGTAAAAAATTTGCAGCTCCAAAAAATTGCTCAGTGAATTTGTTGAAGTTTGAATAAACGGCTGTTTTCCACAAATGATTTTCGAATTTCTTCGAGTGAATATTTACGCTCAAAAATATGGAAATCTAACAGTAAAAATCATGTAAAAATCTTGTTTTTATCTGAAATCAGTTGCTTTTAAAGTTGAAAAGAGTGAAATTCTACTCCTTGAAAGTGAAATTTCCAGCCAAGATAATATCAAGGAACTTCACAAATTATAAATATTGCGAATCAAGTCAACACCGATTTTCACTCTTCCACTGAAATTTTACTTTTTCACTCTTCAATTTATCCAGTGAAAATTCAAATGATTTTCACTCCAAGAAAACTCAAAGATCCTACACTTCATTTCCACTTTTAAATTAGAACTAACATCCAAAATCTCCAAGAAATTCCTAGAACTTTCCTCGAAACCTTCAAAATTCCTCTAATTACTTTGAAGACAGCGAAAATCGTGAATCCCGACGTTCCCAACTTTTCCGGAAAATCCAGATCTGTTAAACCGCCAAAAACCGAAAAATATAAACAAACAACAAAATCGAAAAAACTCAGGAACTCTGCATTTCAATTCCACTCTCTAAATCCGAAACAGTGAAATTCCACTGAAACTCAGTAGAAATCCACTGAAGTTGCCAGTGGTCTCGTAATAACTGATTTGCCGGTGGTCATCTCACTGATAAATCAGTGGTTAGTAGATTCGCAAATTGTAGAATTTAAGTTTTCACTACTACTGATTTTAAAGTAGTTTATGCTAAATATCACTGAAAAATCCATGGAATTCCACTATTTAACAGTGGTTAACTAAGTCACTGAAAAAATCAGTGCAATTTCCACTGATTTGGATTTAGAGAGCACTTGTTAATTAAAACTAATATCCAAAATCTCGGGTAATTCAGTTGGAAGCTCAATCAAAGTCTCAATTCACCCCCATACATCCCTAGGAATTGTCCCAAAACAGTCCCAACACTCTAATTCTCGTTTTTTTCGAAACCTTCAAAACTCCCCAAATTACTTTCAAGACAGAGAAAATTCTGACGATACCAACTTTTCCAGAAAAATTCAGATACGAGAAAACCACTAAAAACAAAAAATCAAAACCAAACAATTCCACCAAACACCACCTTCAGAAAAAAAAAACCAAATAACTCAGGTTCTCTAAACTTTAATTCCACTTTCAAAATGAAACTAACATCCAACGTCTCGGAAAATTTTCTTAGAAACTCTATCAAAGTCCCAATTCATTCCCGTAAATCCCTAGGAACTGTCCCAATATTCTATTATATGTTTTTCTCTGAATCGTCAAAACTCGTCAAATTACTTTCAAGACAGAGAAAATTCTGAAGTTCCCAACTTTTACGGAAAATCTAGATACGTGAAACCACTAAAAAAAAAAATCAAAACAAAGAAAGTAAGGCACTCTAAACTTTTGTTCCACTTTCAAATTGAAACTAACATCCAAAATCTCGGAAAATTCAGTAGGAGTTCAATCAAAGTCTCAATTCACCCCCATACATCCCTAGGAATTGTCCCAAAACAGTCCCAACACTCTAATTCTTGTTTTTTTCGAAACCTTTAAAACTCCCCAAATTACTTTCAAGACAACGAAAATTTTGAAGTTCCTAACTTTTTTGGAAAATCCAGATCCGTGAAACCACCAAGAACAAAAAATCAAAAACAAAAACAAAAAAAGTCAGCAAACAGCACCTTTAGGGAAAAAAAAAAAAAAACAAAAAAAAAAAAGGGACCCTACACATCAAAAACATATTCAAATTCAAACCCCCAAACAACATCCCGAAAAATCCAACTGGAAACACAAAAAACATCCGGAATCTTCAAAACTCTCCAAATTACTTTCAACTCTCTAAAACTGAAAAAGTGAAACTTCACTGTTTCGCAGTGAATATTCACTTTCTAGTAGTTAAAAGTCTTCCACCTTGGAAATAGTGCATATGCACTGTAAAATAGTGTATATGCACTATTTCATCAGTGTATATGCACTCGGAGCTCAGTGAAATTATTATTTTCACTGGTAAATCAGTGGAATTCCACTAATTCAGCACTGCATATTCCTTTTTTTGGAAAGTGGAAGATATTTCACTTTTTCAAGTTTAGAGAGAAGACAACGAAAATTCCGGCGTTTCCAACTTTTCCGGAAAAATACAAATCCATGAAACCGCCAAAAATCAAAAAAAGTCAGGAACTCTGACCTTCCCTTCCACTTTTAAATTGAATCTAAAATCCAAAATCTTGAAATAATCCGTTGGAAACCCTATCAAAGTCCAAATTCACAATAAATCCATAGAACTGTCTTCGTAACCTTCGAAACTCCCCAAAATTACTCTCAAAACAGCGAAAGCCTCAAATCCCGACGTTCCCAACTTTTCCGGAAAATACAGATCCGCGAACCACCAACACCGCCAAAAACCAAAAAATCAAAAACCAAAAAAATCCAACGTACACCACCTTCATAAAAAAAACGCCGCACCTTTCAACACGTTGGACGATGAGCATTACGGGGGTACGGTGAAAAATCGGGAAAACGCGCACCGCACCGGACAGTATCCATATACCGGATCGTTCTTTTCGCGATCAGATCGGATAGCAAACTGGTTTCGCTTACATCTCAGCATCTCGGGCATGATACACTTCGTACCTCCCGCGCTCGGCCAATGAGCGAGCCACGCCTTCGACAAACGCCACGATTGGCCCGATCCCGATCCCGGTAGCCATGGAAACTTTTGATCGACCCCGCGGGCTTCACCCCGGGACCCCCACCAACGGGTTGTTTAACTATTGCCGGTGCCTCCTGCCACTAGGCGAGGGGGGCTCCGACCCCTCCACAGCACCGTAGCCGTGGCATCGATCCCCGAAAGCCGCGTTGGATGGAGCGAGACGGGGATTCAAAGGGAAAGAGCGAGAACGCCGGGGAATCGGTATGGCGGCGCAGGTGGAGGAACGAGGAACTAGGCAGAAGCCATCGTGTAACGGATGAGGATTGACACTTTCGCCCTCTGTTTTCTTTTTTCTCGCCTCGAGGATATGATGCTGGGGTTGTCGCGCAAGCGCTAAATCAGGGTTCAGGTGCACGTGGGATGGGTGTCGTCTACAAGGAGGTATATTCGATACCTTCTGCGATCAGCGATGATCAGGGTTTTCACGGTGTAGGGGTAATATGGACGAATTACACTAGTTGAGAGATTTTTCGTTAGTCGCGAATTCTGCTGGGAAAATAGTAGATTCCTTCACTAGTGTGAAAAGTTTTTTTTAACGAATCTGAAAGTTATAATCAGATGAGTTAAAAAAATTCTTCCACACTAGTCAAGGACTATATTTTATTCAACAATGTGTGGAAATGCCAGTTTTGCATCACCCGAACGGGTAGAAAAGTTGCCTTTTCCACTTGGCATAGAATAAAGAATTTTCGGGACTAATTTCGGGTTGCAAAGTATATGTAATAATTTTTTTTTTATGAAAATATTGGGGACTGGTAAAATTTGTCGTTACATTTTGTCCTGCTTTTGAAAATGTAACGAAGATGGTTCCTTTTAGACTTATTCATGGCCATCGGATTTATCAAGGTTCAAAGGATTTTTGTAATTGACGTTGTTCGAGAAACTGTAAGTGGAATAGTTTGTTAATCTAATATTGTAAGATGTATTGAAATGTAAAGAAGAAAATTATTTTTAGTTCCTGATAAGGGCTGAATATACAAGCCGAAAGCTTGAAAAGAGATAATGGTACAACTTTTACATATTTCTACGAAAAGTCGAAGCTAAATGGTTCCTTTTTTTAGGTTTTCGCGAGTAGACCGTTTTTATTAAAAAACATGTTCGAAACTTGTTTTTTTGATGAAGTTTTTAAAAATGAACATTTTCGTAATCGGGAGCTAGAGTTAATTTTAGCGAAGCCGTACGTTTTTGCCCGAGCCGAAGGCGAGGATCAAAATAGGCGAAGCCAAAATTGCACTCAAAAAACTATTTGATTGCGGCAATCATTGTGCATGATTGATATAGGCCCAATCATGTTTTTAATTAAGGGAATCAAGTACTTGGTTGTGATTA
>JAPYZL010153636.1:0-28488 GCA_030522825.1 Platygaster orseoliae
TACGAACACGGGTCGTGTGAAGTTGGCTGCGCGCATGTTTCTAAGAACACATTAAGTTTGCGGTGGTAAATACGTCAAAATCCTCCGTGAAAATTATTCATCCTTGATATCAGTGTTTTCTTTTCTTTTCTTACCTCGTATCAGTGATTTATTAATATTTCCCAAGGGAAGAAGGATTTATTCGTGAGTACCCCAAAAAGTGGATTTTGTTCCCGCATTCCATGCAAAAAAAGTGGCCTTTTTTGTGGATGCATGGGAAAAATATTATTAACGACTGTTTAAAATTATATGTTTGCAAGTGTTCGATTATACTCGGGTATGATCGTAACTATTCGGGTATAATATCAGGTACATTCAGTGTATTCAGAAGCGTTCGCATCTGTTGAGACATGTTCGGAAATATTCGGATATGTTCGGAAGTGTTCTCGCATGTTCTTGGGTATGTTCGAAATGGTTCGAGTATGTTCAGAAATGTTCAGGTATGTTCTCGGTAATATTCGTAAGGGTTTGTGTATATTCGAGTAAGTTCGGAATTGTTCGTGGATGTTCGGAAATATTCGGAATGTTCGGATATGTTCGAAATCGGTAGGGTATGTCCTCA
Organism: Platygaster orseoliae; assembly: GCA_030522825.1. Lineage (NCBI taxonomy): Eukaryota > Metazoa > Arthropoda > Insecta > Hymenoptera > Platygastridae > Platygaster > Platygaster orseoliae. The sequence continues at coordinate 602 of JAPYZL010153636.1, forward strand.
AGTGTGTTCGGAAATACTTGGGTATTTTAGAAAATATTCGGGTAGGTTTGGAAATATTGAAGTATGTTCTCGGTAATATTCGTAAGGGTTCGTGTATGTTCGGAAATATTCAGGAATTTTCAGGTATGTTCGGAATTGCTCAGAGATGTTTGGAAATAGTCGGGTATGTTCGGTGTTATTCAGGTCTATTCGGAAAGGTTCGTGTATGTTCGGGTAAGTTCGGAATTCTTCGTGGATGTTCGGAAATATTCGGAAATGTTAGGGTATGTTCGAAATTGATAAGGTAAATTCTCAAGTGTGTTCGGAAATATTCGGGTATTTTAGGCAATATTCGGGTATGTTCGGAAATATTCAGGTAAGTTCCAGTATGTTCGGAATTATTCGGGTATGTTCTCAAGTGTGTTCGGAAATACTCGGTTATTTTTGGAAATATATGGGAATGTTCGGAAATATTCAAGTATGTTCTCGGTAATATTCGTAAGGGTTAGTGTATGTTCGAGTTAGTTGAGAATTGTTCGTTGATGTTCGGAAATATTCAGGAATATTGAGGTATGTTCCAGGCGCGTACACAGCTTTCTTCCGTCCTTGTCGTGAGTTGCCTCTAAGCGCGCAAGATTGACAAAGACGCAAAGAGGGGTTCGAACCCCCCTTTGCGTCTTTGTCAATCTCGAACCCCCCTTTGCGTCTTTGTCAATCTTGCGCGCTTAGAGGCAACTCACGACAAAGACGGAAGAAAGCTGCGTACGCGCCTGGTATGTTCGGAATTGTTAAGGGATGTTTTGGAACATTCGGGTATGTTCGGTGTTACTCGGTTTATTCGGAAGGGTTTGTGTATGTTCAGGTAAGTTCGAAATGTTTCGTAAATGTTCGGGAATATTCGGGAATGTTCGGGTATGTTCGAAATCGTTAGAGTATATTCTCAAGTGTTTTCGGAAATATTCGGGTATTTCAGTTAGTATTCGGGTATGTTCGGAAATATTCGGGTAAGTTCGGGTATGTTCGGAATTGTTTGAGTATGTTCTACAATATGTTTTCCTAACCTAACCTAACTGTATATACATATATATTTCGTGACATATTTTCGTGAAATTTCTTTCCCCTCCCCCTAGGCCTACTACTATTGAAAAAGACGTAGTTCTTCGTTAAAAGCCAGATTAGTGACAGACTAAATTCCATTGGTTTATGGATCTAATAGTGACTAAGAAGTCTTGCGGGGAAAAAAATTCATAACTTAGTAACATTTATGTCTTAAACAGTCGTGGTTCAACAAAAACAATGAAGAAGAAATCCACAATTCAACCTTTATATCCTAAAAAAGTTATTTTTAACCATCGCCTAATCGATTTTTATTACGTCTCACTCCGAAATTCCACCGTCGCGATTAAGAGCCCATTCCGGAAATTTGTATCTTTGAATTTATTGGAGTTCCCAAAAAAAGTTGACGTAATTTCCAAGACACGAAAAATGCGTTTGATAGGATTAATCGAAGATTGTATAACCCTCCGAACTATAAGAGATTATCGGTGGAATGATATATGTGAATATGTGTTGAATACTTGGAAATACGCGCATAGTTTTTTCAGGCTATTCCTTTCTTACGTGTCTCTTTCTCACTTCGTTTTTTTCTTAATCGCAAGCGTGGAGAAGAGGAGAATCCGTTTCAATCGGCCTGGGGCTAGACGCTGATCTTCGACTGGATCACGCACGCCAGAATTCCATGCTGGCCTAGGCCTACTCGAAGTTCGAGGGACCACACGAGGATTTTTCGAAAGTTTTCAATTTTTCACGGACCTTTGAAATGATTTCTCCCAAGTTTATGTTACTAAATTTTGAGGAATTACTTCCGTTGATTTAGATTAAGTTTCAAGTTGGAGATAATACTCAAGTTTGAAGTACTACAACAGGCCAAAACTTTTTTTTGAAATGCAACTTATACTCTATATAATTTCTAAACTTATAAAACACTTTGAGCTAATTCAGATATTTCACACAACCCACGTGACCACTTTATAAACACTATGCAACAAACGCTCCATTAACAATAAATTTTGCACCTGTTCGATTTTTTTACTTTCACTTAGGAAAATGTAACAACAAGTTACCCAAGGAAAAACATTATAATCCGAAGGTCAGTATATGTGATAAACAAATCTACCGATCGCTTTATTATGTTCAATAAAGTCATTAATATTTTTGATTAACGCAAGCGATAGCGACGATATTTCACATGTAAAAAACCAGTAGATAAGCCACTCGAGTCACCCCATATATCTCTTAGTTATTGGACCGATTATCGATTTGTCTCGTTCACGCTGTTACGTTCACTTGTCGCACGGTTGCAACAAGGAAAACGAATGATAAACAATTCTCTTATCCTGAGAAAAAATGAAAAATAAAAACTCATTGAGTGTTTTGCTTTCTTCCCTCGAAACAGGTTAAAAAAGTGCATGTATGAGAAAAATCAACGCGAAACTCCTCAGCAATTTTATTCCAACATCACACACACGTGACACATGAATATGACGAAGTGCAACTTGTTCCCTTGCAGAACAACTTGCCGGCCCCTGCACCTGACGGAATTAACGCAGTCATCTCATTTTCATTCTCATTAGTATACGCGGGCTCTTCGGTAGCCGGGCGCATAACATCAAGGCCCGTCCTTTCCACCGGCATTCGGGGCTTTTGTTTAGATCGCGGGGGCAAAAAAACTTGCCCCCACCGAGACGTTTCGCAGTCGCGTGCCGGCTAACTACCTATGAACCAGCCGAGAAAAGCTATGCTAATGTATGCTGCGCTTATGCGCGTTCGTGAATATGCACGTGCCAAGCGTTCCGAAGCAAACGATTAACAAGCCACGCCGAGAGTCACTGTTTTTTCTGAAGATCCATTTGTTTTTCCCTCCGATGTTACTTTCGCCCCCTTGCCCCTTGACCGCACTTAAAATCGTGCTCCATGCGAGTAAGATGGAAGTTGCAAGTGAGTTGGTAAAAGATTTGACGTGATGAGCATGTTGTTTGGAAGTGTGGTTGTCACTGTGGAAAAATTTTTTTACGTTCTGTTGAAACAAGTCATTATTATTATGGTTAAAAACAGACTTCTTCAACAAATGCAGTGGTTACGTGAAATCGTCGTTTCACTATTTTTATGTAATTATTTGTGTTTTAGATAATTTGAGCACATTTAGATAATTTTATTCGAATTTTACATGGTCAGAAAGCATTTCAAATAAATTGAGATAATCTCCAACAAACAAAACAGTGATGTTTTAAAAAAAAAGTAAAAAAAAATTACAGCCTACAAAATACCAAAAATTCAAGGTGGACACAATTAAAAATTAGAAGCAAGAATAAGATTAATGGAATAATCTTTTATGAATGATACAATACAGTGTGCTTGTAGAAAGTTATGAGCAAAAACATTTTTTATCTAACTTCAAGTATTTGTTTTAATGAAAATCTATGTTTGTGGAAAAAAAGGTGGTTCAAAAAGTTCTCTTAATTTTGCAGTCAACAACTGGTACTACGAATTTATTTATTTATTTATTTTGAAATTTATGTCTTCATTGTACTTCTACAGTCAGAAAAAAAATTTGAATTGAAGTACTCTCGAAACAACTATTTCAACTGTTTTGCTGTTAACAAAATTCAAAAGGCTTCGTAGAAATCTAGTTGTCAATAGTGTAAATTTAATTTTCTATAACAGAACATAAATTACATATTTTATGCTCCAGTTTGAATTGTATAAAAAGCTTTTTCCATCTGTACAACATGGACTTATACTTTTTTTGTGCTTCAATAATACAGTGAGATTATGACTTCCAAGAATAAAATAAATCAAAAAAGTTAATAAAATCACTAGATCCTCTATTATTTTATATAAACTAATATTACGGAACATTTGTTTAATGCTTATTTGATAAATTGTATTTTGTATTTATCACATTTTTCAAGAAAATGTGATTACTTGAAAAAATTTGAATTTATAAATTTAGAACACATAAATTTAGTAAAAGTATTAGGCTTTTACAAAAAAAAAAAAAAAAAAAAAAAATACTAGTAACTAAAGCATATTTTTTAAAGGCCAAAATAAATCATTTTACAAAAAGTAAGATGACGGTACAGAAAGTCTGTGCAATTTAAAAGAACTAACTTTTCACATTATTATTTTTTTTTTATTTTTGTTTTTTAGTCAAATTTGTAGAAAATTGCAAATAAAAACATAACTCTTCGTGAGAATTCAGGATTCAGTTTCAGACATCTTAAAGTAAACGTAAGTTTCTCGAAAGAGACAATACGGATGAATAAAGTCAAATTTTTCGATTTGAGCCCAATTTTCCAAAAGAAATTTTTTCTCAAAGTCCTTTTTTCCCAATTCCCGTGTTCTAAAAATTTTCCGTCCCAAATTTTCTTTTTCCCAAAGTTTCATTTCTCGAAATAATTTTCACGAAAATATTTATTCCCAAAAAATTTTTTTCCCGAACCTTTATTTCCAAAAAATTGTTTTTTAAAATATTTTACAAATTTTTGTGCTTAAAAATTTCCCAAGTCAACAGTCAATTATTTTGGTTTACGAAAACTTTGAATAAGTAACAACAATCGTTTGTTTCGTTAATAAGTCATTTAGTTCTTTTTTATATGTAAAATTTAAAATTGATTTATTGCATTTTGATGCATTTGTTTGCACATGCTTTATTGGAAATTTTTAACTTTGTGCATTAATATATTTTGAGCTACGTGACAAAAAACTGTTTCTGAATTTATTCACATTACGTAGAAAAAAGAAGAATCCAGGGCAAATTTTTTTTAGAAAAAGATTTAGAAAAAACAATTTTCCGACAGAAACTGTTTGGGACAACAATTTCCGGGAAAATTAATTCTGGGCAAAAAATATTTGGAAAGGGCAATTTTTGGAAGATTTTTTGAGAAAATAAATTTCGGGAAAAAGAAAATTTGTAAGAAAAATTTTGGCAAAAAGGGAATTGGGAAAATGGACTTTGGGAAAAAATTTCTTTGAGAAAAACGGAATGGGAAATGGGTGGTCCCTTTAATCAATTTTTTTTGGGCCCACTTTTTCTAATCCGTTTTTCCCAAAATTTTTTTCCCAATTCCCTTTTTCTCAAAATTTTTAATCCCAAATTTTCTTTGTTCCAAAATTTATTTTCCCCAAAATTTTTTCTAAAATTTTTTAAAAGATTTTAAGAAAATGCAATTTTTCGAAAGAAACTGTTTGGAAAAGAAACTATTTGTGAAAAAAAAGTTTAGGAACAAATTTTTTGGGAAAATTAATTTGGGAAAAAAAACTTTGGAAAGGTAAATTTTTGGAACAATAAATTTTGTAAAAAAGAAAATTAAAAAAAAAAGTTTTAGCATAAAGAGAATTAGAAAAAATGGACTTTAGGAAAAAATTCTTTGAGAAAAACGGATTGGGAAAATTGGGCCCCTACCAAATTTTTCCAATAAGTTCTTGCATTGTGAGTTATCCAACGAACTTATTGAGAAATGGATTACACCATTCATCACCTGACGAAACGTTTCCTCGCGACATACCTCACCCCCTTCCCGAAACGCTTCAACGTAACCTCATTAATATTCCATCCGTTGAACGACAACCCGATCAATGGCGCACGACCGAAGATGCGTTTTCAAAAAAGTTTCATTGAAAGCCGCGAGTTTCCGCCGGGACGCGTCACGTAACGCAGCGTATCCGTTAAGGAAGAGCCAAGCACATTTAAAGCCCGCGACGCGTCGAAAAGGTAAAAAGAGCCCAAGGAGAGAGTAAAAAAACGGTCGGCCGAAGAACACTCTGTTTCGGTTGCTCCTTTGCCTAACAATAGATTTTCGCCTAGTACGCGATCTCGTATGTGAAATCCTGCGGGGTGCCCATGGACGCCAGCAGATATAGACGAGAACCTTTTTACGTATTCACGATTGTCTCGCAGGAAGAGGAAGCGAGCAAGACGAAGGGGAGGGGAGGGAGGGGGGGGGGCGAAACTCACGCTTCGACAACGCGGAGACGACCATCTATCTCGGGAGTATGATCTCCGTAGGCCGTGGGGGTCGTCTTTCCCAGAGGGATGACACCGCGTACCTGGACCTTTAAACACACCTGAAAAGGATAACGTATGGAGATGTATGCAAAATCGCACCTACCTAGGGGTTTTCGAGGGATGGGTTCCGTCCGAGGGTTGCCTTCGCCCCGTCATTGTGCCTCGGGGTGGGCAGGGGGTAGGGTGGAAGTGAAGGGTTAGCACTGGGCTACCCTTAAAAAATTTAAATATATGCAACGAGGAAGATACAGAGGGCCAGGTATATTCAAATGCGCGCATTACCTGAGCTCTTCCTATTCAAACATCCCGGCCCTGATCATCGAAGATTTATAACAATAGGTGAGAGACGCGATCTGGCCCGCGCCACCAGCGGAGACTGTGGGAAAATCGCGAGCAGCCAATCGTTACGTACGGGGGAAGTTTTGTGCAGGAGTCTTGGAATTGCTTCGGTGGATTCAGAGACGAGGACGTTGGGTGAATTGGCATGGTGGCTGCGATGAAGCGGAAGGTGATGACGCTGGCTTCAGATGGTTTTTTTTTGTTACTTTTTTTTTATTCCGTTTGGCGGAGGTTTTTGAGGTGTTATCGAAATATAAGTTACATAATATTTCGAGAGTCTTAGGAGAAAAATAGGAAGTGAATAGAAATAAGGGTTTGTATACTGAACGATAAGTGTAGTTTTGTGGAATAGAGTTATACTTAACTTGGATTTTCTAATTGTTAATATAAACAAATACATTTTCTTAATTGTTAAAAATTACGACAATATCCAAGATCTACAGTTTGTAAGTTTTTTTTCTTGTTTTCATTTTTCTTACATAAATTTGAAAAATTTTTGTAGAGTTTTTCATTAAGCATGTTTTTTTTTATTTCTTGCTAATACTTTGTTAGTATGTTATTCACAAACATATCCCAAACATGATATATGTAAACAATATTTCCCAAAATTGGTATAATTTGGTTTTATAATATTTTTTTGACATCTTACATAATTTTTTGGACCAAACGTACTATTGGACATTGTGGTTTGGACATTATAACTTGGACATTATGTTTTAGACATAATGTTTTGGACATTACGGTACCCAATCGTCGCTGGTTTGAGACGGTTTTTTCTGTAACTTTTTTGTTATTCTGTTTGGGGGAAGTTTTTGAAGTGTTATCGAAATATTGGTGTGAATTTTGAGAGTCGTAGAAAAAAAAATAGGAAGTGAATACTGGACGATGAGTGTAGTTTAGTGGAATAGAGTTATACTAAACCTGGATTTATTGGAAGTATGTGAATTAAAGAAAGGAAAATTATTCAAATGATTTTGAGGTTCATATTACACGTAAAATAAAGGTGAGGTCTTCGGTTTTGGAAAAAATTGCTAAAAATGTTTCAGGATGTTATTGTTCATTTTGAACGGTAGCTTTTCCTAGAATATTCGCGAAAATTATTTATACTGCTTTCATTTAATTTTTATTTCTCATATTACAAATAGTTGTTTGATTTTTTAACAATGTCTACGAAGTTTTCAAACAGTTGAATGGTACAATGGTCAAATTTTTTTTTTATTTATGAATATACTGATTGCAAAATTACTCTTATGAATTGAAAAAAAAAATTGTAAAATTATTTCCTAGCATAATGAAATGAGACGTCGGAAAATTATAGAAGGAATTTTTTTTAGTTGTTTCAAAAACTGCTCAATAATAAGAAAGTTACAAACAATGGAACAATATTTGTTGAAGACTCTTATATTATGTAATTATGGAAAAAACTTACAAATAATGGGTTTGTTCTGTTACACTTCTTTTACGCTATACAACGTCCACATATTTCTCTAAATAACTTGATATTTAAAAATATTGAAAAACATTTGTCCAAAACCTAATTTTTTGTTTGAGAGAACATTAAATTCTAGGGGTAATTTTTATTTACCCAGATTTATTCATGAGATGTCGTGAAATGTTTGTGATCTACGAAAAAAAAATTTTCCGAAAAAAATTATAAAACATTGCGAATTCACGACAAGCACTAGAAAAACTGTTTTGCAATAAACATAAAGTTCCAAAAATTGTTGAATGTTAATCAAACATGTAATTTGTTTGGGCTTAAAAAAATGGAATCTTGTTTTTCATTCAAGCTCGTAAAACAGTTTTGAAAATGTCTCACTGAACACGAATTTCATTGTAAAAAGTTACTCTACAGCAAAAAAAAAATGAATCGAGTGTTTGATGTAATTTGAAAATATATTAATGATATGTGAATAAATCATTTATAATGGTAAAACTATAAAACAAAGACTTTCTATTTGATGATAAGCTTCATCACTTCATGGACTACAAACTTTAATGTTTGAGTATGAAAAAAAAAAAAAAAAAATAATGAATGATCAAATATCAATAAGAGACATATAAATTGCTCAACTTTATAAAAAATTAGGTATCTAATTCCTAAGATATGACTTCTAATAAGATTTTTAAACAAATTTCGAACGATATATATACTTATATAAAATTTTTTTTCTAACATTTTTTGGAAACTCTGTGAGTATTAGAAAATAAAGAAAAATTTTCCAGATGTGTGCAAATTTTTTTATGTGATGAAGACCAAGTACTGATCGATTTCCGTATGATTAAAAAAAAGGGGGTACGGTGAGGGAATTAACGTTGAGAAAGTAATTTTGAGATAGTCAAATATACTCGACGAACATTGTAAATATTCAAAATTTTGACTACCTACAAAAACATAATCTTTTGTCCCTAAACTGTTTGATTCTCTAAGAAATTAAATTGAAAATGTCCTTAGCTACCATACTTGTTACACAGTCAATAAATTTTATCGATATTTTTTTAACTATTGATGCGGAATGAAATTATTTTAGCGTAATAAAGTAAATATGATATAGTTTCCGCTTTAATAAGTTAAACGACTTTCTCTCCAATGTAAAAAAAAACTATTCATCATTATTTTATTTAGATTACATTGCACATGTTTTGCAAAACTCTCGTTAAATATTTTCTGAAAATTAAGATACACGTTTCTATTGTACATGACTTTAACTAATGAAAATTATTTTTAGTACTTTAGTCAGCTACATAAATGAATAAAAAAATGGTACACATAGACTTTCACTCATTGTCAGTATTACTTATTGTATAATATAGGATATTAATTTTTTTTTTTTAAACCAACGTTTTACAATGAAATGATGAATAAAGACGGTTTTGATTTTTATTACTTTCATCCCTCTTTCGACATCCAATTATTATTTTTTTTATTATTATCAAAACTCAGAATGCAGTAAACAAATTTTATAACTTAAATCTCACTGATTGTAAAATTTCAGACCGATTTAAAGAATTTGAAAATATACCTATTTAATATCGAAACTCTAAAACTTCTGAGCGAGTTTTTCGACAATAAAAGTTGTTGAAGTCAAAAATTTAGTTATTGAATTATTATTTTGAAAAAATTGCCACCTTTCTGACTCTTCTCCTCAATATAAATTCTCTTACTCAGCGAATCAGTAGAATACCAGCCCCTCGAATCACTTCTTCAACTCTGAGACATTTCCTCCTTAACACTTACACCACCTAAAATCCCACGTATCCCAAATCGACCGTCAACGATACAAATTCAAGCGTTCATTTAAAATATACACCTTTTTTTTCATTCCTACTAATTATATAGGAACCTAAGGGAGACGCGAAAAGTCGGCGCCACCGGCACGCGCCTGCATTTCGATGAGTTTTTCGGTCTGGCGATAATTAGATGCCGCGGGGAGGTTTGAGGTCAGTCCCCGTGTGTCGCCGTATCGAAAATTAATGCAATGCACCGCGGTAGCTACCCGGGGCAGGCACAATATGCAAATGGCCGCTCGGGCCTCGCGCCTCCTGGACGAGGAAGCAGATCGCTCTTCCTCTCACCACCATAATGTGGCATGATGCACTCGTTTGTTTTTCGCTTTCTCTTTCCTGGAGCTCTCCCGTAGATCCTCTTCCTCCTGGCCTACATGCGTCCTTCTCCTTCCTTTTTTTTCCTTTTCCCCCGCTCTCTTCCGAAAGATAAATAATTCATCGAGCCTGCATGCTTTATGACGATTATGCTAATCCCGATGTGGTGAACCTGTTACCTTCTTCGCCGCGAAAGTTAACGCCTGCACGGACTCCTGAATGGATGACCGCATGTATGAACTCGGCGGAGGCCCCCTGGTCTTCTCCACCTATCTTCCGCTTCGCCACGGTATCAATGAGAGGCGAATAAACTCATTCATCCCGGCGATTTGGATATATTTGCATTTCCCATCAGTCCCGTGTTTTTACGCGTCTCCCGTGAGCGAAAGGTGATTCAGAAGAGTTTACGAGGAAACAAAAATTGGGTAATCAATTTGAATTTTCATTGGTTTATTAATTTTTCACTGGGCGTTTTTTAATTGTGGAATAAACACGATGGGTATGACCACTTAATTGCTTTCATTGGAAGATGAATAATAGGACTGATACGTTGAACTTTACTTACAAGGGATTTGACATGAGATATGAGGATTTCGATGTAAATATTAAATTTTGATATATTGACGAGTTTTAAAATGAATTTGTATCGACGATTACATACTATGTAAGTAGAATTGTTGATGACGTTGATTTTTGAAATTTTATTCGTGAATATTGAATAAGATTGTGAATTTATTATTCAGACCCTGAAGAGGACCGTGTACTGAGGGTTGAAACGTTGGGAAAAAAAGAATGAAAATAAATGACTGGGATGTCGAGAAATAGTGTTTATTCCATTATTGACAATTAGGTATTCTGAAGAAGAAAATGAGTGAATCATGATTTGTGCTATGTTCAAATGATTGAAATATTTTTTTTATACAAATTCATTGACTTGATCACTTTGGAGCCAATAACTAGGACTGGGAAAAATATCAGTAACTATTGATATTTATCAGTAAGAAGAAATATCACTGAGTAACAGTAAAGATTTTGTGTAACTGATAGTAATGTTTCTAGAAACAATAATCAATTTGAGGATTTCGCTATGTAGAATATATGGTTAAATAAAAGTATAAAATCACTATGTTATTGAAAGCAATATTCGCAATATTTCTAGCCAATCTGTAAATTAACTTGGAATAAAAAAAGGTTCGTTTGTTTGATTAGAGTTTGAGAGTTATTGTAAAATCAAAATTCCACGTGTTCCACCCCACCATTGACGTAAGTTAAAAATTTTTTTTTAATTGTTTTTTTTACCACAATAGATTATAGACAATTTCGAACAATTATTTGATAAAAATTTAAAATAATTGCAAATTGAAAAACTCCAAATTAAGCTATAATGCATAAAAATATACAAAATGACATCGAAGAATTCTAGGCTTGAGTGAAAAATGTTCCTTTTCTTCTAATTAAACTTTTTTTTATTTAAATGTGCTCTTTCAATAATTCCCGATATGCACTTCTAAATTAGAAAAAATTTATTCACACATTTTTTGTTCTTTCTGTATGAAAATACTAATAAATTCTCTAGTCAAATAGTAACTTGTATAAAATTAAAAAATAGACATCAGAAAAATCTTGAGTTTCGGTTAAAAAATGTAGCTTGTTTTTTTTTTTAATTTTTTTCACTTTATTTCACTTTATTCACATTCTATTTTTTTCACTTAAGAGTGCTTTCATTCACAATGCAGACTTCAGAATAAAAAAAAATTATTTTAATAATTTATATTGTTCATAAATAAAAATTACTAAAAAATTCTTTAGTTTTATAAAATGAAATTATATTTTTTATACAATACATAGATCTATAATACATGATAATTCATGTAAAAAAAATCAACCATGTTTAAAAAATATAAGAATTGAAATAAGTAACTCTCTACACTGGGGTGGAGAATTGTTACATGTCAATTTTTGAATTTTACATACATGACTGTTTCATCAATACCATAAAACATCAATGTAGATTTGAAAGAATTAATTTATATTTATTTATATTCATCAATAAGAAACCAAAAGCTACTGACAGTTATCAGTAAGGATTTTTACTGATGTATCCCATGTGTACCAAAATCACAAGTACGAACAACGTTTTTTTACTGAATCTCTTTATTTTCTTCTACTTTCACTAATTTTCGACCCTTAGATTTTCGGTCATCGTCTATATGATTTTTGTTTTTGAATCGTGAAGATGAGTTTCTTTCATTTCTACTGTATGTCTTTCAAAAAAAAAAAAAAAATTTATGTATGTATATAGGGTGTTTCAGTCATGGCGGATTAAAAAGAAACATGTATTCCTCATGAAATTCTAAGACTACTTTTCCTTTGCCATTTTTTACAAAACTCAAAATCACAAAAGTTATTTAAGTTTGAAATTTAAACAATGAATGCACTTTTTCGACTAGTGGGAATAAATACCAGGGACTAAACTTCATTCATATTTCCTACATATTTTTCTGAGTTGAAAAGTCCTTTGCCACTTTTCGCAAAACTCAAAATCAAAACAGATATTCGAGTTAGAAGTTTCAACCAAACAGATTTCTCAGATTTCAAACTCTAATATCTGTTTTCATTTCGAGTTTTGTGAAAAGTGGCAAAGGACTTTTCAACTCAGAAAAATATAAATAAAATTTAGGTAAAGTGTGGTCAGTGGGTTCTATCCCCACTCGTCTAAAAAGTGCATTTATTGTTTAAATTTCAAACTTGAATAACTTTTTTGATTTTGAGTTTTGTGAAAAATGTCAAAGGAAAAATCATCTCAGAATTGCATGAGGATTACATGTTTTTTTTTATCCGTCATGACTGAAACACCCTGTATATCACTAATCTAAGAAACAAAATTTCTTATCTACCTTAATTTTCTGAAGAGTGGATTTAACTTTTTTTTGTTATATGGATCAAGAATGTACAAAAAAAATACATTTCAAAATAACAAAAAAAAGTATATCTATAGTACTACTTTATTCCTAGTATTCCTACTAGATTTCGCGTCCTACTAAAAAAAATATGATTAAACCCTCCTCAGTAAGATTTATTGTTCATTATTTTTCTTCTTTTTTTCTTATTACGTCAGTGGGTTGAGATATAAATGAATGAAACCAGCTCTCGATTTTCTTAATTTAATTAAGTTAATTTTTAAGTATGTTTAATTCTGTCGACGTTTCGACCCAATTCTGGTCCTTTTCAAGACCTATATCACAAACAAATTACTATATTAATTACTAAACTAAATACAAAATATAATACAGAACACTTCAAAACTCACGTCGCAGATTTCAATTATTGTCTAATTTTACAGAAAATTCGTTTTTTGTAAAAAAATTCACCGAAATCGCTTATAAGTTCGAAAAATGGAACAAAATTTTGCTTTCAGACCATAAAAATTCAAGTTTTTCATAAGAATTACATGAGGAAGTGTTTGAAATCACAAAAAATCGAGTAACTTATTACAACCACTAGATACCTGTTGCCTGAGCGATGTTGCGGGGGTGGAGCCAGGTTTTTTCACATTACACGGTAAAGACGATAAACTCTGCCATCAAAAAAAGCCGAACTCGTTACTCCCATCGCAAGTAACGAGCCGGGCTCGCAATGCGAAATGACAACTCGTAATAACGCCTGTAAAACGCGCCCAACTTTATGTGGACCATGAAAAAGGAAATGAAAAAGGAGGTTGCGGCCACGCGAGTGTCCACATTCCATAATGTCTAAGGAGTCTAACCGTTACCGCACACACGCGATTCGCAGCGACGCCCCCAGGCAGTTTATTAAACGGCCCTGGATAACCGCCAATGCTAATAACACTCGCGCCCAACGAGATAACATGGATCCCAACGTGGACATATCCGTGTCTCGAAATTTAAGATCGTCGCTGGAAAATAAATATTTTTGAGGAAGAGAGCAATCAATAGCCGCCGTAAATTCGATAAAAAGTTATCGACAAGTCCAAGCCCACGGTGGATTGAATGGAAGGTCATTCCGGTTCCACATAATTCAAGAAGGCACTCCTCAATACTTGCGACACATATCCTGCGATGAGGTGTAATGGCGTAAAATGGAATTTTTGGGGTCGACGTTCTCTAGAGTTTAAAAAGAGATCGTCACACGAGTAGGTCAACGGTTTCCCAAAAGTCGATAAGTGGGCGCCAGAAAGCGCTACACCTGTTTCGTTTTGTCTATTTTTCTGGTTCTTTGTTCTCGCGGTGTATAAAAGGGCACAGAACGTGGCTTTTTGTACAAATGACAAAATAATACATTTAAAACGAACTCGAGAACGTTTACTCTTCAGCATAACCACGCAATGAAGTATTTGGTGGAAGCTGGCTCTAGAAGCTCTCCAAATTTACATGCCTTCCCCCTGCCCCTCGGATTTCACGTACTGTCAAAAGAAGTGAAAGTTGCGCAAGTATCATTTTTCTCCGATGCAACAAAAGCGGCAATGTTACACCTCGCAACCCTCATTCCTGCTGACTCCAACACAACACAACAGGTAGAGCAGGTAGTCTGCCCTTGCACCCTGTACCCACATCTCTTGACGCCGCGTTCTTCCCCCTCTCTTCCGTGGGCCCATTTTTTTCCATTTCTTTTTTTCACTTACCTTCACTCTCTGCCTTCAGATGTAGCGAGAAAAGGACGGAGAACCGGGGGAAAAAAGGGGGTGATCGAGAAGGGCACCCCGAGTTAATGCATTTCTTTTATTATGCAATATCCGAACAAACTCAACCTGACTCGCGGCCCGGAACCGTTTAGGGAAATTTTTTCACTGTTATTCAAACGAGGGGCCAACCGAAATCGGCGTCCATTCGTTTTCGTACCGCGGGATAATATATGCACGTATCGATCGTTTTATCGTTGATTGGCGAAAGGAGGAGAAAAGCCTTCCGCTTCTGTTGGCCTGCAACGGTTTTTCGTCGACGGGATTTTTGTACGTTGGGCAGGGTTGGTTTTGGCCGTTTGGGTTCTGGGGGTTCCGGGAAATTCGGAAATCGAGGAGATTTCCGAATTTCAATATATTCAGTATATTTCATTACTACAGTTGAACTGATGTTGTTTGAATGTCAGGAAATTTTCTTTGAATATATTGATAAGTTTTCATTGGATGCCAGGGTTCGGTTTTCATGTGTATCTGGCGAATTTTCGAAATGACGTGCCATTCTGTTTGTGTTTGAGAAATAAATTACAATAATCGAATGAAGCACCAATTCCCCTTTGCCCTCGGAACGTACGGCATTCAAGGTACATAAAGGCCTAGAACATAACCAAGAATAGAGACCGCCAATATGTGCTTTGTTCCTCGAAGGAGCAAGTGCGTGCACGACGTGTGCGAGAATTTCCGCACTCGCTGTTATTGTTTACCTCAGAATTCATGCGAATTGTCTTTAGCATAACGGCAAACATGTGATTTATCTTTCGTCCTTACTGCAAAAGGTGCTTGCAAACGTGCATCAGTTGAGTTCAATAATTTCATTTAAATCATCAAATCTCTCTTTGTCTTTTTTGAAACCAATTTCAGCTCTGAAAAAGTCGTCATCAGATTTTTCATATGATTTCCACGAAACGAATAATTCAGTCCACTTTTTCAGCGATAAAATGCAAATTTCGCGAATTGAAGAAACAATCGTCAACTCAGACGAAAACGAGATTTCGAGCAGGTTCAAGGAAAAACATGTTTCATATCGTCAACGTTTAAATATTCAAGTAGTTCAGGCACGAAAATACGCGGAGCCTAGACATTTTAAACTGCGCCTGACGCACACAATTCTTTTCTTCTAATTGTCAAGGTGAATGATTCATTTGATGGATGTATAAGGGGAGAGAAAACTGCAAAAGACGTGAAAAAAGGTTCATAAAAAAATTTGGGACACATTTTCGTAATTCTAATCCCTACGAATGCCATAATAAAACGTCTGCATGTTTTCAAATATGACAAAACACGAAACATAATTTAAAATATGTGACCTAGAACGAGGAAAAAGACCTCTCCTCTTAAATCCTCTGTGGTCTGTCATAATTAATATTTCTTAAAATCATTTTATTTTATTTTTTCTATTTCTCGCTCACTTCGACAATCTGGATGATTCTCCATTCTTCAACTCTGAGAAATTGAGTAATCACATCGCTTGCAAGTGATTTAAATAAACTCGATTTTTAAACGAGTATCGTGGAAATATTGAAAGCCAAGTGTGCATACATTAAACCTAATTACGACGCTTGGAGAATAACTTAGTGACACACGTCAATGAGCACGACTTTTTCAGGGCTCGCGAGCATTTGGATTTTTTACCCTGACTTTAATAAAAGAGTTATCATGTTCAGCTAAAGATCAGAAAAACGTGATAATATTAGGTTTTCGAAACAGCAGGGAAATCATTGCAATATTGTTTCTACAATGTGTGAGATGTTTTTAATGAGATTGAAGTAGGTAATCAGGTATCATTATTGTGCATGTGATTAGGTTGATGAAACAGTTTGATGTAATAAGTATGATTTTTGAAATCTCTCGCGTTTTCTACGCTTCGAGAATTAGGAGCTTCGGAGCTTGATTAATTCACTTGAGAATAGTCATTAGTTACACATGAATAGAAAAGTCATGAATCATTATAGGTCCTTCTTTACCCATTTTTCTTCGGAACATTGAAAATGCTGCTCTGGAAATAGAAATAAGATGTTTCTATAGATAAGACTTTTTTCGTGAAGATACCTAGAGTGAGATTGGAATTGTGGCAAGTGAGTTCGAAACCTGCGGTCAGAAAGTTGGGTAGAAACCAGTTGCTATCGCGTCGAGGATTCGTTTGAACTGCCAAGTATGTTATTTGTTTGGTCAGAATTTACAGATGATTCAACTCATTTTTAGATTACCGGGAATTCGCTCTATTGTGTAGTAGTGAATAGCAAAAAGGTGATTCAAGAGGACATTGTTATCAATTTCTTGGATGTTTAGTCACTTTTGTGTAATGACTTTCGACTCGTTTTTCAGACATCTTGCAAGTTTTCGACTTTGTGTCAACATCGGTTTTTCTTTGGTTTTCTCGATTATTACTATCTAGTTTGTAGAAGGCAAAAAAAAAGCTTAATTTGTTGGGCATTAGTTTTATTTCTAAGCTGTGTACTTAAAACAAAAAAAAAATTTTTGGTCTTAAAATCAAAAGCAAATTATTTCAGTTCTAACCAAAACATTTGGGCTCCTGAAATTCTGCATATCAAAATCAAAATCAACTTTGGTAATATTTCACTGTGAATCGCTTAGATCGTGAAATCGAACAACATAATCACTTGAGAAATATATGTTCATTTTGACACTTTCATAGTTTGTTGATTCATGTCCTTTATTCATCTGTTCTTCCCTGTAAAATAGACTCGCAGCTGAATCACAACGTAAAGCGAGAAAAAAAGGCAAAGTTACACTATAAAACACGATGGTTACCTTTTTTGTTTAACGGTAATGATTAATGTAGGAGTAATTCAAATAGTAGTTAAGGAATCTTAATGACCTATCAAAAAGCACTAGCAATAAAGTTTCGGTCGTTTTACCATAAATGTATTCAAGCTTTCAGGATGACACGACAGGTTTCTGACTTCGAAAACTAGCTTAGAAAACTAGCATTCCGAGCGACATCATGTATTTGTTGTAGAAATACTTCCTTATTATGAAATATTTTCTGATTTATCCAAAGCATATAATATTTCACTGAAACTCGTTTTTCTATTTAATTAATTTTCATTTTTTTCTATCATTCAGTGTTAAGAAACACGTATAAACAATCCTTAAACAAAAAGCGAAAAAACCCTCCACCAATTACAGCGTTTACTCCCATCCTTTTATTTTTCTATTCAAAAAATCACGCCCGTTACATAAATTTCGAACAGAACGCATCGTCAGCTATTTCCGATAAAAGAAAAAAGTGCGGTGTCACCGCACTGCCCGGCAATATTATGACGTGGATTACCGTCGCGATTTGCATGGTATTTGCATAATTTTCGTTGCACCTCGCGATCGTTTGTACGTTTTCTGGCGCAAGAGAGGGGGAGGGGGGCGACGCCAGCCAGGCTCTTTTGAGGCCCGAAAAACCGGGCACGAAAAGCCCGGCTTGGCCATTCCCGTGACTGGAGCAAGGGCCCCGTGCGGCCCACGCGCGCGCACTTTTTTCGTGGTCTCCGGGGCCCGCCGTAGAAGAGACCGGGTCGCCACAACTGGTTTTTTTAAACGCAGCCAACGACGATGGCTACACTCCATTCTTTCGCGTCTTTTTTCACTGTTCTTTATAATCACCAGTCCGTACTTTTAGGGGAGTGGGGTAGGGTGGGGAGAGGGGGAAGAAGCGAACCCCAACGGGCCCAACTCGGGCCCGCTCTCTAGCCACGAGCATTCCCCGACGCCACATCGACATTCTTATTTTCGTCAAGCGAAAAAATAAGGAACGGGGATGGCAGAGGAATTGATACTTCGCGGATATGGAAAGAATAAAATTTTTCGTTAATAGTGTAAGATTACAAGGCCTTTTTGTTTATTTTTGAGAAACATTTAATGTAGAGTAAGTGAAGAAATAGCTACTTAAGTCGTATAAATAGTACACAGAGAGAAATTTTTGGTTACAGCAACCATTGATTTAGTAAAATATGAACCTACCAAGGTTGTGGGTATTGCAACCAAAACTTTAAGTATGATAATCAAATTATTGGTTATTTCAACCTAAGTATCAGTTATAAAAATTAGGCATTAGTTGCTATAATAGAAGCCTTGGTTGTCACAGCTTAAGTTTTGGTTGCTGTAACCAAACCAGTTCTCTCGGTTTAGAATTTAGTTTCAGAGTATTTCACTCAAGTTTTATGGTAGTGACAGTCTCTAACAAGAGTGGATCCACAGGGGGGGGGGGGGGTTCGGGTCTGGACTCCCCCTTTGGAGAAATAAAAGATGCTATTCGTATATATATACGAAAAATATATATAGATATATAATTTTACGTCATGTACCCCCCCCCCCGTTTCCTTACGAAATCCTGGATCCGCCACTGGTCTCTACAATGTATTTTATGGTTATCACAACTATAAATATATGAAGTGTGCAACCGTATACATAACACATGGTTGGTTGAACTATTCAACACAAAATACTTATTTAGTATACAATTTGTTTGATAATGAATTTCCTATCCCGTAAATTTACTGAAATCCTAGAGCACTGAATTCCATCAATCTAGGTATGTAAAAAGTGACAAAAATCTATTCCAATATTATAAATACTTTGACAGTACGAAAAAAAGTGAAATATTTTTTATCTTAAAAAATGTTTCAAAATACTCAAAATCACAAACCTCATATCTGAGAGGATTTATCAAGAAATATTATGCAAAGCAGTGGACACTTCACTGCTCCAGATTCGAAACATCAGGTTATCAAATTTCGCGAAAAACTACGCCCTCGTTCATAAAAGTGCGTCAGAATCTCGTTCGCGATAGGAATCGTGCGTACTCGCGTGGATGAGTTATTACTAAGTAGGCAAATGATACAGTTACGCGGATTTATGAGTCGACTTTGGAATCCCCATTACAGAACGATCAAGTCGTGATAATGACAAGTTCTGCTCGATCAGAATCTGAAACCGGCTATAATTTTCACTCGCGACAGTTAGAGCTCGATCTGCGATTGCCTATGGAATTTGTCGGGTTTATTCATTCTTGGTGATTTATTTCGTAGGAGGTGCAGTCGAAGAAATAACGTATCACGTTAAAAAGGTGATGAAAGTCTGTAATTTCAAGCTTTACTTTTAACTGTTTATTATGGAATAAGAATAATTCTATACGCATCAGTTTCAAGAAGCTGAATCCTCAAATCAAAAGATCTGAATGTCTGTATTGACAAATGCTGAACATAAAAGGCAGATTTTTTAAATAGATCCAATACCTGGGTCTGAATTGTTACGTAATTACAAGAGTAACGTCGATTGAACGTGAATGCGAGGCTGAATTTTTTATTCCAGCGATGACCCAGTCTTAATATTGTTGTCCTGACCTCGCCCTTGGCGAACGGGTATATGACGCTTCAGGACAAAAGAAAAAAAAATCGGGACATCTCAGATTACTGAGATAGCTTTAGCGAGCGCGCCATTTGGCCGCCCATCATTCATCAACCCCGTCTTCCACGTCGCGACTGTTCCCGAAAACCGCGGGAACCTACAGTGTGTTAAATAAAAGCGTGTCCAAATTTCAAAAAGGGCAGACTGGTTTTCATGATTTATGATGAGCTTATCAATGAGGGGTATTCTCCGGTCGGACTGATATTTAAATAATTTTAAAGAAAAAAAATCATGTAATGGTCGTATTTCGCTGGGTTATTATGGAAAACGCTGGTCGTTTTTCGCATTATTATCTAAATGTGAAATGTAATGAGAGTGCTTTTCTACAATTTTTCGTTTTTATTACATCACTTGTATGGATTGGGGTTCACTTTTCTAAATTCGTTTTTCCCATAGAATTTTTTTCCCAAAGTCCTTTTTTCCCAGTTCTCTTTTTCTCGAAATTTTTTTCCCACACCTTTTTCTCCCAAAAGTTGTTCATAGGAAATTTTTCATATTTTTTTGTTTGAAAATTTTCTCAAACACAGTTTATTATTTTTGTAAACAAAACTGTTTATAAGTGGAAATCGTTTCTTTTGTTAATAAGTTAATAAGTCATTTGGTCCTTATCAGGGCCGGATTTGGCCAAGTGCCGCCCCGGGGCAGTAAGAAAAATGCCGCCCAATTTAAAAAAATGATTAGCCAAAAAAAAGGGTCATCACTTTTTTTAAAAATGAGTAGCTAGAAAAAAGCTAAAAAGGTCACCACAAAAAAAGTGGTGACCTTTTTTTTTTTTTAGAGATTAGAAATTCCGAAAATTTGCCGCTCCCCAAAATTTTGCCGCACTGAGCATAAGTCCATATTACCCCTGCCTAATCCGGAAATCCGGCCCTGATCCTTATTTATATGTGAAATTTAACGTTTTTATATATTATTTTTTCTAGAAATAAAGTGAAAAGAAGAATAGATATTATATATTGTACGATCGTATAAAAATAACGTTGCAAATGACAGCATTCCGACATATCTAAAGAATATTAGATACATGATTCAATTTTGATGCATTTGTTTGCACATGCTTTACTAGAAATTTTTAACTTTGTTAATGAATATATTTCGAGCTACGTGACAAAAAATTGTTTATAAGTTTATTTACATTCTATAAAAGAAAGAAGAGTCCAAGAGAAAATTTTTTTTAAGGAATTTTCAAACAGTTTCTTTCAAAACAATTTTTTGAAAGAAACTGTTTAAAAAAAAATGTTTAGAAAAAAGGTTCATTGGAAAAATTTTTGGGAAAAAAAATTTTGGGAAATGAATTTTGGGAAAAAAATTTTCAGGAAAATAAATTTAGCGATAAAGAAAATTCGGGAAAAAAAATTGGGAGAAAGGGAAGCAGGAAAAAATACTTTGGGAAAAACAGATTGTGAAACGTTGGCCCCACGCTTGTGATTGGATTCACATTTCCAAATCCGTTTTATCCCCAAAATCCTTTTTTCCCAATTATCTTTTTCCCAAAATTTTTTCCCAATTGTTTCTGAAATATTTTTCCTCAATTTTATTTCTAAATTTGTTCCAATTTTTCCCTAATTTTCCAAATTTTTACCAATTTTTCCCGAATTTTCACCAATTTTTTCCAAATTTTTCTAAATTTTTTCCCAAATTTTTCTTAATTTTTTCCCAAATTTTTCTTAATTTTTCCCAAATTTTTCTTAATTTTTTCCCAAATTTTTCTTAATTTTTTCCAAAATTTTTTTTCATTTTTTCCCAAATTTTTATTAATTTTTTCCTAAATTTTTCCCAAACTTTTCCCAATTTTTACCCAAAATTTTCAAACATTTTTACAAATTTTACCCAATTTTTTCCCAGACTTGTCTCAAATGAAAATTTAGGAAAAAAAATTTTGGGAAAAAGGGAAGCGGGAAAAAGGACTTTGGGAAAAGTTGGCCTCTACCCTTGTATGTAATGAACTTCTTTCTTCCGGATACAGTATTCATTCCATACAGATTTCTCAAAATTATTTAGTTTCTTTTACCATGAAACTAATGATAATGACAAGATTAACAATCGCAACAAATTAAACAGTTTTTGAAAATTGTAGATGGTCTTCTGTAGGTGAATGAAATTGATAGTTATAGCAATTCCGACATTTTATTGATAACAGTTTGAAAAGTTTATTTCACTTCTAGTATTTTTTTAGTTCAAAAATTAATGACAGTGTTTGAAGTTCTAACATTTATAACGCGTTTGATCTGTTTTACGTTTTTTATCTAGTTAAAGAAATTTTTCAAATTCATATCATTTATCCATAGATCGTAGATGATATAATGAAGTCAATATCTAAAATCTTACATTTTATTTACTATTATTACCTGAAATTAACGCATTAATGAAGTAAACAGTGTTTTTCATTTTAAAATTTCTTATGATAATTAAACAGCTGAAACAGTTTTTTCCAGAATCAAATTTTTAAAAGTTGAAAGATCTATGACAGTAATTTCAGTTTCAATATTAAAAATATTTTTTACAATTATAACATTTTTGACAAATTTTCAACGATTCTGAAAATGTTAGAATTTTTATACAGTTCATGAAATGTTCATACACTTCATTTTCCACACAGTTTTGAGAGTAAGTGAACTTTCAAAAAATTGGCAGCATTCACAATTTTCATATTATACCTATTGATGACAAGTCGAATTCCTTTTTGCAGTTCTCACTGTGCAATATTTCTGACCGTTCCTGAATATTTTGAAATTTTAGCAAACTCGATATTTTTGACAGATTTTTAACATTTCTATTGGGTTTAAAAGTTTTATACAGTTCCAACAACTCTATCTAGTTCCAAAAACAGTAAAGAACTTTTATCACTTCAGGCAACTATTCTAACATTAGGTAATGATCTTTAAAAATTATTCATTCCTTTCATTATTTGCTGATATTGAAAATTTTTAAGGGATTGTTTGCACTGTAAACCAACTGTGACCTTTTTAACCATTTTTAAATGTTATAATATTTGTGACATAATTTATTTTACTATACGATGCGATATGTGAACTTAAAAATAAAAATTGAATTACCTGTGTACTTTGATGAAATTTAATTTCAACTTCTTCTAATCAGAGACTTTCAATCCTCGATTCTTTTTATGAGACTTTATCCATCGGACCTGTAAGTACTGTAAACATTGCAGTAAAATTTCTCCAAAGATTGTTAATACTCTGCGGTTAACACTTATGAAAAGTTATTTTTCTTCGATGTTTATCTATTACAGAAACTTATCTTTAAAGTTAATCAAAAAACTTCATATAATCCACTACTTACCTGAATAATATACAAAAAGGAAACCAAACTCTGTATAAATATTCTGTATCTCATAATTTTTGTAAAATAGGAAATTAAATTTTTTACTTCAGTAGAAGTAGTCAAAAAAGTAGTTCAAGCATCCCTACTCCTTCTCATACAAAAGGTGTCGGCGCCCGAGTCCTTGACCCACTCAAACGCGCTCTGACATTGTCCTTTGCCCGCGGTGGCTAGAAACCAAGTCCTCACGAAACGTTTTCTCGACGTCTCGTATTTCTTGCTGAGATATATGCGCTCGCGACGTTGATTTCATTCGGCCCGCGAAAAGAGAGCTCTCGGGCTATTCTACTTCGGAATAAGAGCCAAGCCTGCTTTTCGTGACTCGTGACTTGCGTGTCGATTGAAACGATTCCACGGCGGACTGTCCCAAGACGATCGAGAGCGCGAGTCACTCTTTATTTGACTTCACAGAAAAAGTTTCTTCATCGTGTCTTTATTTTCATTGCCTGGGGCTCGGAAGGGATGACTGATGGCTCGATCTTGTTTCTTTTGGGAAAACTTAAAAAAAGGGCGAAATTGTTTAAAACATTTTCCATCATTAAAATCATTTAATACAATACTATATCACAGGAAATGTAAACGTTCCTTCATTTTTTATACTTAAATTCTGTCAAAACTTCAGAAAATTCTTGTTATTCAACTCCCGCAAGGAATATGTGATTTCGGACCCCTGTTAAGGGATGGAAAAATAATGAATCACCTGACTGTTAACGTAAAAGTTCTTCACTCACGCTAAACAGTGGGAGAATCACGTACTTCTCTCACTCTAAACCGTGGGAGAAGTATGTACTTCTCCCACGCTGTGACCAGCTGTGTCAATACAACATGGCGGCCCTGGGTATCGTCACATTCAATAAATCCAATATGGCTGGCGCGAAGAATTCGAAATTCACGTATGTAACAAATGCTCTCCTTTTCCAACTAGTCGCACAATATACTATTACTTAACGAAAAGTACTGGAATATTATATCATTTTACACTGTCCATTCCTAATGTGATAAACTTTTTACACGGACGCTACTATCTCGCAACCATGACTTCTACTTTTTTTTCCTTCATTGTCATCTGTATTCAGCATTTCCTTGTTGATTTTAAGCGAAAAATCCAATCCGCGCTCTCACAAAACGACTTTCGGAAAGGTTTGGACAGGTTTTCGCTACCCGTTAGTCGACATTGTGTGGAGGCAGGCTGGCTTTTGCTTTTTAGATTGTAAAGCGATTACAAGCCGCGTTTGACCTACGCCTCCCCGACCGGTTCATTAGATTTCTCGAAATGTGAAATAACGTGAGTTCGTGCTCGTCCCTCACGTCTCGTAGTTTTTGGAGGTATATCAAAAAAAAGACTAAGGGGGGTGTGGGAAGGGGATTCGTGTGATACGACCACAAAAATATGACTGATGCTCGAATGAAAAAGGGGCTCGTATTTCAAGTTAAAAAAAGTATGAGGTTTTTTAGCAACGAAAGTAAAATATTATTTTGTAGCTGGAAATATGCGATGGGAATTTCCATTTGTTGGAAATTTTTTTTACAATATTTATAATTCCAAAACTCGACGTTTGAATCAAGATGACGTATTGTGTACTCGGAGGGTTAAGGCTATAATTACAACTATAAACTATTATTATATAATAACATTATTGCAAAAAATTTCGTGTAGGTATGTATACTAATGACGGATTTTTTTTAAAATTGTAGTATTCTTATAACATGAAAATTATAAATTTAAAATATAATTTATTTATTGTTTTCTTAGAAGGACAATTAGGATAATATCAATATTCATTTTAATACTATCCTTTCCTATGAAATGTTATTTACTGAATTTCGTCATTCAACTTTTGAAATGAGAATTTTTTTTTTATTTTTTCACTTTGATGTATGTTGTCCCGATTCGTACTTATAATTTGAGCCTTTTTTCAATTCAAATTTACCTTATCTGTATAGGTTATGACACCATATGTTTTTGATATATGAATCTTACTTTGTTAATATGTATAATCACAAGAAACGAAACTAAAACAGAGCATTTTGAAATTATTTATGTAAAAAAAATAAATAAAATTCCTAATTTTCAAAAATATAAAATTCTAAGGTGTTTGCTTCATATTTATTTTTGAATACATTAAAATTATTTTATATTTAGATGATACTCATTTTTTATTTAGGTAGTTTCATAGTATTATTATGGTTGTACCTAATTAATTTATCATAAGGTTTCATGTAAGCCTTAGAAAAAAAAGGTAAAAAATCATGTTTTCAGTTGTTTTTTGTGTGTATTTTCTGTTTGAGCATTGAACACTTTCTATGATCGTTGAAAAAAGAGGAACCGCGGAAACACGATTTTCATAATTCATCGATTACAGAGCCGTGGATTGGGCAAACGAGGAAATTATGCATGCACCAAGCTAATCGGGCACGAGATAAACCGTTTCTTTGAACTTCGAAAATGATTTGATACGGGCGTTTTGTTGAAAGCTAGGAATTGGATTTACAAAGTGTAGAAAGATATAAAGTTATTAATATCGATAGAGTTATTTTCGTGTAGACTGATGGACAAATTCGATAAACACAGTAATCACAGTAACATTCATCAACAACGACTGATACAACATACATGAAATTTTCAAAGTGAAACTTTATAAGTAAAACATTTTTAAAGTCAATATCAAATCATCTTCCCCCAATTTTGTCAGTATTTTAAAAAAATATTCAAATATAAACACATTTTCTACATCCTTTGATAAAAATATTACAAACGAAATCATTCTGGCAGCTTCTTGATACATTGTCTGACTGATGAAATTTAAGTTTATTATTTTCAATCAATGGGATTAAATCATTCCTGATAGGTTGAAATATATACAATGAAATTCATGATTTGAAGATTTTCATAATTCACTCGGAATTAGCATGAAACCTCCAAAAATGCGGAAACACACCTCGGTTTTTCCCAAATTCAATATCCTCGTAAAACCGGTGTTGGCGAATAAACAAAACAAGAGCAAACCAATCAAGCAACGAAACGAGCGAACCGAGCGTGGTCATACCCCGTGTACTATACAGTGCTCGGCACTCCATTCACCGTATCACCATGAATGAACGAACGCAACTTTGTACGCGCCGCCATAACACGAGCAACTCGAGTGTAAAAGAGAGGGCGGCGAAAGGAAAAGAGAACCGCGGGTACGTATATTTTAAATATATGCAAGCCCGTGCATCGGCTCCACGCGGCCACACATTGTATTACTATTCAGCAACTGTAGTGTAATTGATTTCGATCAAAGTGAGCGAGACGCCACTGCCAATGGCTGCTGGGTAGAACGCGCTACATGCACGACTCCTAACGCCGTGATTGAATAATGATTCTCATTCAGGAATTTTGCATATCGCAGCTGCGAAATCTCCTTTGTTTTTCGTGACGACGTAATTAGTCGCGCCATTGACATTATTGATTCATACCGTGCAACTGTATGAAGTGTATCGTGATACGTTGAGATCGGAATTCGGAGCGTTCGCGATCCGATTGATTAATTTGTGGGAGAAGTTGGTGGGCGAATGAGACTGAGTATTTATTGCAAATCTTGTTCTACTTAATGCTGATCGGTGAATAGTCCTGGAAACTTGATATCTGGAGGATGTTGCAGTTTTGGGCATTTTTCAAAGGCAATTTTCGTGAATTTAGGGATTATCAAATTACAAAAGAGTAATAGTTTTTAATAATGTAAGCGTATTACACACTGTATTGATGATTTCCTGGACTTTGTAAGTAACATAAGTTTTATCAATTGATTGTTTTTAAAAGACATTATTTCTGAAATTCACATTTTCGTAAATTTTTTGATGTGGTCTGTGACTTGAAAATTTTTCTTTGTAGTTATTTATCAAACCACTAGTTCATTTGAATATCTCAGAAACTGACTCAATTGCAAATCCGAAATTTATGTCAAATACGCAATTTAATTTATAACCCCAATTCCAAAATTCCAAATTTAGAGTAGAATTATTACAATATTGAAAAATTCGAGAAAATCCAACGTAAATACGACGCCATGAGAGATAGGTTTCAGAACAATTGTGAGTTGACATTTTTGCCATCGCAAAACATATGTGAAA
The DNA here is from genome assembly GCA_030522825.1 of Platygaster orseoliae. Classification (NCBI taxonomy): domain Eukaryota; kingdom Metazoa; phylum Arthropoda; class Insecta; order Hymenoptera; family Platygastridae; genus Platygaster; species Platygaster orseoliae. The sequence goes on from JAPYZL010153636.1 coordinate 28,159, forward strand.
TTGAAAGACAAAAACGTAGGCCAAAGATATAGAATGATGTGTACGAAAAATTTAGATCTTCGACATAAGTAAAATGAACTACTTTTATATATGGGGCATTCCACCTCAAGTGTTCCCACCTTAAAAACGAAACATTTTTTATTTAAAATTTTAAGTCCGAAGATTTGTTGATAATGGAAAGCAAAGAACACGTATCCTTATGTATTTTTCCGTACTTTCCAAAAAAAATATATAAACAATTTTCCATGAAATTTAATAAAATTTTTTTTAATTTAAACTTTGTTAATAACATTTTTTTAACAAGAGCCTGTTGGGATTTTTTTCAAACTT
>JAPYZL010153655.1:0-12885 GCA_030522825.1 Platygaster orseoliae
GAAGAATGATTTATTCGTGAGTACCCCAAAAAGTGGATTTTGTTCCCACATTCCATGCAAAAAAAGTGGCCTTTTTTGTGGATGCATGGGAAAAAAGTAATTTTTACAAAATTAAAGAAAAAATATATGTATAGAAATTCCTGCACAAAACAGAATTTTATAAAAAAATTTTTTTATCAAATTTTGATAAGGTCACTTTATGAACAAATTTTTTTTTTATAAAAACTTCATAAGGTCCATCCAACAAAAATTTGTTCAAACATTTTTTTAAGGTTTTTAAAAGAATCAAAATCACTAGGTTTATAATATATACATGACTGACTTCTCATATAACCAATTTGAACTTTTTTCCACAAATTATGCTTTTTTTATTTGTTTTTTGTTTTTCATTCTAATTTTTTCAACCATGTCAAAAAAAGATCGATTATAATAAGCAAAAAGCTCATTAGCTCATACTTTTTTTCTATATTTCAAAGTTCTACTAATGCAAAGAGTGCTCTCTAAATTTGAATCAGCGGAAAACCACTGATTAACAGTGAATAGTCTCTGATTCAATCAGTGATAAGTATATCGCAGCGAATCAGCGACTATTTTATAAACTCATTAGAGTAAAAAATGTATCTCGCGTGTCAGCAGCCTTTTTTAAGTACTAATGGCCACTAAAATTTTTTTTTCACGATTTCTTAAGGAACATCTTTAAGTGATTTCATAAGCCATTTCTTCATGGATTTGCTCCCTTAGAAATTTCCTCGAGAAATTTCCTTAAGGAACCAGGGAAATTGCGCCGAAGAAGTTCCCTCAGGAATTTTTACAGCTGGGATTTGAAAATATGTCATTATACTTTTTCACTACCTACATGAATAGAGTTGATTTTATATTTAGTAGAAGTCAACTGAAAATATAATACTCGATACAATGTTTGTTTTCATACAGTAATTGACTTGGCTAAAAAAAAATTTTCAGAAAAGTTTTTTTTAATTTTTTAATGTACCTGCTCCTTCAGAATATATAAACAAAATTCCATGAATAAATCCTTCGGAATTGCAAGAAAATAGTTATTTTGAAATTTTCTTACCTTCGAAAATTTCGTAGAGGAATTTCCTCAAAGAATAAGAAACAATAAATAAAGGAATTCACTTTAAATATTTCTCCAGGGTTTTTTTTAATGAAGGGCCTACTTTTTATCATTGAAATATTCAGAAAGCAAAACAAGTATAAATGTAATTCTACAATATATTTATTACAGAATACCACATAGAGCAAGTATACTATAGACTTTGTAAAAAATTAAGCAAGTAATTAGAAACAGTTCTTATGACGTTATTGTGTTTAAACAATTTATTCGAACAAATTCATCTACAATTATATTTTCACAACATATATGTCCATTTTATAGTTTTTTAGGTTGCTAAGTAAATATTCGACATTGTTTTTCAAGAATTCTTTTGTTTACACAATTTTTTCAAACAAATTTGACTACAATTTTGTAATAAATCATATATGTCTTTTTCGTAGTCTTTTAGGTTTCTTAGTGAAGATTTAGCATTGCTTTTGTAAAATCATTTTGTTTAAACAACCCTTTTAAACACATTTTTGCACAATTGTTATTCTACGACACATATGACTTTTTCTAAGTTTTTTTTGCTGCTAAGTGATATTGTTTTTGTTAAATTTGTTTATATAAACGATTTCTTCAAATATAAATAACCATAATTTCCTTCTTAAGATATAAGTCATCTTCATGTTTTTTTAGGCTGCTGAGTGAGGATTCGACAATGTCTTTGTCAAATTCTTTTGTTCGAACGAGTTATTAAAACGAATTATTTTTCAATTTCTTTTTTTTTAACATGTGCCCTTTTCATGGTTTTTTAGTTTGCCGAGTTAGCATTTGACTTTGTTTATTATGTACAATTCTTTAGTTTGAACGATTCGTTGAAACACATTATATTGCGGTATGAACTTTCTAAGGCAAGATTTTCGTGCTGACCCAAAACCTTTGCTAGGTTTTTATAGTATAATGAGGAAGTAGCTGCGCTCATTAAATTTTGTTGCACATTCAGAATGCAGGACATTCTTTTCTTCTCAATTGCTTAGTTCAAAAAATGAACCGTTGAAATTTGTTCAACATCTCACCGTTTCAAGTATTTTTTTGCGATTTCGTAAGTCTAAAGGGTTATGACCTTTGTTTTCGTGACACTTGTGAGTGAGAATGGATTTTCATGGCGTTCTGGAGAGCCATGTAATGCATGGGGAAACAAAGTTTGTATTTTTGTACTGTTATTTTTCAATCGAATAAAAAATCTTGTTCAATGTTCAAGTTGATTTATTTAGAACTGAATACATTATTATGAAAATAGTAGCTTTTTTCAAATCGGGGAATCTATTGGAACATAGAGAAATAAGGAAATCATTTTAATTAAAATTAAAGAAAACGCGAATTGGTAGCATGAAAAAAAAAACGTCTTATAATTGACTCATACTCATAATTAAATTTTTTGACATTTTTATTTACTTTGGAATGTGCATTTTACATTTACTTTGGGCATGACATTGATCGATCGTAATCTGCATTGAAGAGTCATTAAGAAAGCATGAGTTTCCATTGATTATACTTGTTTTTCTTGACTCGATTTCGTAGGATTATTTTCTATTTGTCTATTTTTCCAGCCAAGGGTGAATATAGAAAACATTTTCAGTGAAATTTCACTGCTGAGATTTCTTCAACGCTCTGGAAAACTCGAAATTTGGAATAGTCGATCAAACTTTTGGCACCACTATTTATTCGTGTATGGCATGTTGATATCACCCAGACAATTTAATGTTCATTTTAAACTACAATTTTAAAATTTAATGGTGACGTTAACACGTCGTGAGCTTTTTTGTAAAAATGCAGTTGAAGTTTCTAATTTGATATTCACCAAAATTCATATTTTTAATGTTTTTTTGGTACGATCGCAGTAAATGCATATTATCATAATGATCGAAAAATAGATAAATTTTCGATGAAAATTTTGATCCGGCATCTAATTTTCTCAGGCAATTTCGATTTCTGATAAAAAATAATCTATTTTTCGTTCTACAGGGACAGGAGTAAATAAATGCACGAAGATTCTCATGTGTTTTCATGAATCAATGCATTTTTTTTTAAATTTCTTCTACATGGTCACTGGAGCTATGAAATTGCAATGTCGGCCATGGCGCGCAGTGAATATTAAACACGAAATTTCAATATGATCTTGTAGGTAAAAGTCGAAAGTCGAAGGTAAAATTCAAAGGGAAGAAACGAGTACAAAAACGAAGTTGAAGAAATTCATAAAAATCGGTTTAAATTTTGGGACACATTAATTGTTTGCTGTTTGTCTTGTCGAGTATGGTAAATTATTTAGTGTAAAGATGTTACATAAAGCGTAGTTATTCTCCGGCGCTGCTATTACGATTGTGAAAACGAAAGTGACACACAATCAATTGACGCTACGCCTATATATCAAATTATACAAGTGTAGCACACATAATAATAGAAATCGACAATAAAAAAAACCAACTTTTACCATTATTTCGTGCATCAGAAACGTATTTGCACGCGTAAAGAATTTCGTTTTAACTTTGAAATATTTTTATGCTGACGATCGTTGCGTCAAAAAATTGCAAAATTTTATTACGTATTAACTGTTTGATAGGTTTTTCTCAACCTCATCTGACATAATTAAGCTAAAGTTGACATAAGATTAATGTTGGGATTCCATAATACTTTCCATGATAATTGCGAAATGTTACACGGTTTCTGAGGTCTTCAAATTAATGACAAGTTTTTGGTAGAATTTTGGGTGAAAGTCACATTTTTCTGAATTAAAATGTTCCATTGTTATTGCTGGAAGAAAAAATTTGTATATAGCTGGGGGAGGGGGAGATGTTTGGAAACGTTTTCAACAACTTGAAAATCTTCAAGTTTTCAACTGATGAATTTTCAATTGCAAAAGTATGATATTTGCGATTCTTCTGATGAATGTAACGTTTTTTAACCAGTTTTTTTAATTAAAAATTTTTCATAAAAATATGAAATTCCATAAAAAAAATTAGGGCTCGAATATTTTTTATGAAAAATAAATAATTTTATATAAAATTGTCTTTCTTTTTTATAGAAAAAAAATTTTTTATTAGGTTTTTAATTTTTATGAGGTCAATTTTATAAAAAACGAGAATATTATAAAAAAATTTTTGACTTCTATAAAAATTTTGTCTTCTTTTATAAAAATAAAAATCACCAGGGTAATTAGAAATAAGAATGTTAACAAAATTTTTCTACACAAGTTAGGTTACTCCAAACTAGACAGTGAAATCGAAAATCATGAATTCTTGAAAAAAACCGATTTTCAGCTGAAAATGGGAAACACTTGTATTTTAAAACTAATTTCTCTATTTATTCACGAAATTTAAGGCGACTCAAAACCTACTGTAGTGCGAGAGAGACGCATAAATTAGTAACTACCTAAGAAGAAGAATGACGAAAAGAGAATGTCTTCTTAGTCACCTAATAACGGATAAATGATTTGTTTTTTACTCTTTGAAATAAGTTGACAAAAACTTGTTTAATTTAAGAAAAAAAATGTCGAAAATATTTTGAGAATTTTTAATATAAAACAATTGTATGCTGTATATTGCAAAATAGTAATTTGACTTTGTGTATTTCGTTTGTATCCGAAAACAAACCCTTTTTTAGCTTGTAGTGTAATGAATTTGTTGTTAATAATTGCTCATTTCACTCTTTGTCTCGATCCTGCACTGACTAATATTGCGAGTACATGTAGGTAAGTATATACATTCTAGAATTGCGCAAATACTTCCTGGTTTCGTTGAAAAACGCCTCGACGATTGGCGACTAAATTACTTAGTGAAAAGCCATGCATTTTGTTCGAATTTACCCGATTCATCAGATACACGTCCATTTCTAAAAGTTTAAGTAAATTACGTAAACTAAAATGTAGCCGTTTCATAGCAATTTACATTGTAACACAGAAAAAACGGAATCTACTTTTTACAAGTAATTTTTCATGCAAAAAGTGCACTTATTTTTTTCTTTAATAAGAAAAGAGCATTGTTTTCACTTTAAAAAAAAGGGAAAATAGTAACTTTTTGTACTTTCTGCAAAAAGTATGTTTCATTTTCTACTTTTGAAAAAACGGATCTTTTTTCACTCGCAAGAAAGGAAAAAAAATAGTAATTGCTGAAAATATTAGAAAGAATATTTGCAATTCAATCATTTATTATTATTATTATTTATTATTACTATTACTATTACTATTACTATTATTATTAGTATTAGTATTATTATTATTATCATCATTATCATTATTATTACTATTTATTTGTTAATAGTTATTTAAAATGATTTATTAACATTTACTATTTGGAATTCAACTACATCAGTTCTTTGATAAATTTTTCATTAATTTAATCTTGTAGACTTAAAATGTACGATTGAAAATTTAAAAATATAAATTTTCAAAACATTGAATGTTTGAAATTTTCTTCTTGATTATAAAAATTTTTTACAAATTCTATCATTTTATCATTATATAATCAGAGACAATATTTTTGCAAACATTGAAAATTTCGATTCCTAAAGTTAATATTGCGTATACAGGGTGTACCAAAATCCCCGTGTCAAAAAGAAATCCAGTGTTCCTTTTTGAATTTCTAATCAAAAAGTCCTTTGCCATGTTTTGCAAAATTCGAAATCAAAAAAGTTATACAAGTTTTAAATGTAACCAATAAATGCGCTTTTTCGATTAGTTGCCTAGATTTTAATGGGTGATCTTGAACTTAAAATATTTGAATGTTTAGAAAATGCTAAGAAAATTTGAAAAACTTTTATTCTTATAAATGATTTCTTATTTTTTTATTTCTATAGGAAAAATTTTATTCTGATCAAATTTTTTTCTAATTTTGACAAAAAAATGTTTAGTTACTACAGCATCATAAAAACTGATCGATTTTTATACGTTTTTTCCGACATACTAAAATGTTTAATTATGCATAGTACAACATAAATTAAATAATGTTTACATTAGTTCTGCAAGTTTCAAAAACAAGAATTTCAAAATTGTAGTGTCATTTCATCGCAAATCGTCCAGATGATTTAGGTTCGGTATTTTTTTTTGTATGAAAATTTTTTCATAGCATACCTAAATTCCAGCAATTTTATTTTGAAAATTTCAGTTATCCCGAACATTCCGTCAAAATTCGAATAATGTTGAAATTTTTGAAGATTCCAAAAATTTCAATATTGAAAAAATTACGAATTAAATGGTTGTTCAGAGGAAAAAATTTTTTCGTACAATTTCTGTCTGTACAATAATCTTTGGTGAAAGTATAAAAGATTCTTAACAATAAGAAAAATGTTAACTTGAAATCACGAGTCCAATAACTAAATAGTTACAATTGAATCTTCAAAAATATTAAAAAGAAACGTAATGTTTGATTTTTGCACAAATGGATTTTCCCAACTTAAAAATTCGAATTATGAGAGAGAATACAAAACTGACTCGAGAAAATGTTGCGCCTGTGGCTTATTTTACCTTGCGCTCGAACCTCAAAACAATAAAAAAAGTAAGAGTGGGAACTGAGGAAGCGAGGAGCATTCGAAAAAGCACGAATAAGAAGGAGAAAAACGAGCAAAGCCTCTCGAGCCGTCGAATGGAAATTATAAAAGACTGCTTGGTACTCGCGAATGGGCTAGTCTCCTCGAAAGTACTGCAGAAAGTGGTTTACGTGCTTTACGCAAAACCTACTCAAGGTACGTTCCTTCCCTCAAAAAAACAAAAAAAAACCAGTGCTTCACGATAGTGAGAAAATCTGGGTTTTCGGTTCGTTGTGAGTGAAAAAAGTGGCCTGAAAAACTTGAAGCACAATAGTTGTTAATAATAACAAAATTCTGTGATTTATTTATTTATTTTTCATGTGGGTTGTAAGTGATTATTTACCTGCTGTTTTATTCTCGGTTTTTTAATTTCTTTGTTTGTTCGTTATTTATTCATTTAGTTAATTGTGGATTGATGACAGTTATTGTTAATTTCGATGTGGTTTGGTTTCATTTGAGATTTTCGACTATCACGAACATAATTGAGGATATACTGCCATGAGATAGAGAATAGGAACGTGTTTGATTTTGTAAGAAAGTAAACTTAAATATTTGTGATTATTTTATTTCTTAATATTATAATAAGGTATATGATGTAAATAATCATCTTTTTGGTTTTTTAGTATTTTGAAAAGGGCTATCCCTAGTAACTGTGATTTTTATAAAAAATCGTTAAACCTTTATAAAAAAATTCGATTTTTATAAAAACAGTTTTATAAAAAATTTTATTTTTATAAAACAAAGTTTATAAAGTTTCGTACTTTATAAAACTGTTTTTATAAAAATCGATTTTTTTTATGAATAGGTACAGTTGAACAAAACTGACATTTTTTTATAAAGTTTTTATATAATCAAAGGTTAATTTCAAAAATCTGTGAATGTGAAAGAAATTTAGAGTATATCTATAACGCTATCATTCGGACGATATTGATAAAAATCTGAATGTTTTAAGATTGAAAAACTTATGATGCAGAAATTTTGCGCATACAAAATAATGTACGTGTTTTCAGAATTATGCCAAATGATTAAATATTTTTGGATGTTTCTGAATTTTTGATATTTCTGGAGACTTCGTTCAGTAAGAATTAATTTAATACATTGTTATTATTACATTCAATAGTATTTTCATATTCCTCATACTAGACATAAATTCTATATATATGGAGAGGTCATGGAATTCAATGAATTTTAGAAATTCGTTGTAAATATCTCAACTTTTCGAAAAAACTTCAGAATGAAAATTCAAAAGATTTCATAAAAACACTGATATCCAGAATATTTTATGTTGGTGAACATACTTTGTCGAATCCAACTTTAACGTAAATGTAAGAATGTTTCTCGATTGGAAGAAAAACTATAAATTTTTAATTAAATGCCCAATACAGATATTTTGGAAGACCACTGTTTTCACAGGAGAAAATTTATTTTTCTTTATATTTATTATAATATTTTGAATGTTTGGTCCATCATTTTGAAACCCAGAGTTTTCGAAAAAATTAAAGTTTTCCGTCGTAATTTGATGAGCTCTAAAATCTTCAAATACTGTGAATTCAAAAACTTAGCTATTATGTGAAAAATCTTGAAAGTTGATCGTACCTCAAAGATTTCGAAAATCATTTTATCAAACGTTTTCTAGATTCTAATTGAATGAAAATTGTTCAATATGTACTTGCCTCCAGTAAATCGAAATTCTTACATTAATTAAAATGCGTTAATACTTGAAAATTAAAAACGTCGAAGCTTTTATCAAACTTCTCGTTATTCATGAACGAAGCATTTTTGCACGTGATGGCTTACATAGATTGCATTTTCTACATTTTCCTCTTCATAAAGTTATTCCAGATTAAAAAATGATGCAGTATCAAAATTTTGACCGAAAAATTATTAGCGTTTTTTTTTGTTTGCTCTAATAAAAATTAAGAACGGTTTGATGTTGACTTATACAATTTATGATTCGGAAATTTCGATTATTATTGAGCGTTTCGAAAAATAATGTCTAAAAATTACACATATTCCGAAGAGAAACAGGAATTCTAAAAGAATTCTTTCTGCGCAAAAAAAGAGTAATCTAAAATTGACAGCGGGATAAAAAATTGCGAAATCTCGAAAAAACAAATTTGTAGTAAAAAATCGAAAATATGTATAGTTTTAATAATTAAGGGTGTCTAGCCTTCGGAAAATCCAGGAAATCCTGGAATTCTACTTGAATTTTGGTCTCCGGGAAAAATCCAGGAATTCTACTTGAATTTGTCGGAACCTCCGGGAATTTTTCCTAGCCTAATTAATGAGTATTTAAAAGTTTAAATTAACACGCAAAAAGTAGATGAAAGATTGTTCGGCACATACAAAATGGCCGAAAAAACGTTCTAAAAGTTTCCGTTACAGTGTTTTCCATATCAAATAAAATTTCGTTACATCAAATTCTAGAAATCTAAGTAGTGATCCACAAAAGAACTAGAAAATCGTACGAAATATGATAAATGCAATAAAATTCAAAATAATAAAAATTTTTTAAAAAAGGTGGGAAATTAGACCGAATTTTATGAATGTAGACAAATGTGGGAACATGTATAAATACCAGATATCGTTAAAATACTCTGATCAGTTTTATGAAATATTGAATACAAAAGCATTGAATTCTAAAAATCTATACAGTAATTCATTTGAATACCAGAAAGTTCCCTAAATTGATGTATAAGCAGATTTTTCAAAAATCCATTCATATTCTTGAATTATAATTTACTTTGAATTCGAGAGTATCAAATTCCAGACATCTAAATAGTGATCCACAGATGAACAAAAAATTTGATAAATACGAAAAAATACGAAAAACACCAGAAATTTATAAACACTCAAAATCCATGTTGTTAAAGCTTTCTTGAAAATCCATCAATTACTAAAAATCTACACAGAAATCCACGAAAATATGAGAAAATCCTTTGAATCGTATAAATATTGAAACAATACAAAAAATACTGAAAGTGCTAGAAATCTATGAAATTTTAAAGTTAGGAGCATTAAATTCTGAAAATCTTCATAGTCATCCATAATAATATTAGAAATCTATAAAAATCCCTCAAATTGCTACAAAGATTAATAAATACTGAAAAATACCAAAGACTGATAATAATAGAAATCTATGAAATACTGAAATTCTATGTAGAAATTATTTTCTGAAAAATCTATAAAAATATCAAAAATCCCGTAAACTTTAGTCAAATACTAAAAATACAGGGAATTCATAAAATACAATCTACACAGAGACTATTTTCTCAAAAAACTATAAAATTATATAATAAAATTCTAGACAGTAAAAGAAAAACGAAAACTTTGTTTTATAAAAAAGTATCCATAAATAATTACGTTACAGTGTGTTTTGTTACAGTTATGGTTTTTTTTCTCTATAAACATTTAATAAGAATAGTTGTATTTATTCACCGAATTTGGGAGAAATCGGTGATATGCCAGTGATCGATTCTAAATATATGTAGAATAACCGAAACTCAATATGACTAAATTCAAAAGGTGTCAAAAACCATTTCTATACCGTCTCTTTTTTCCATCAACTGCAAAAGAAATATGTATCCTACGACTTGAAAAGTTTTACTACTTAGTGCATGTGTAATAAACTTTTTAAATTTCCGCGAGTCGAGCCAAATGACATCAAGTCAAGGCCGCTGCTTCAGCGTGACTCATTTGAAGATGACGGTAATCAAAAGGTGCACGACGAAGTAGGGGGAGATTTTTCTTTTTTATTTAATGCTTCACAAAGGATAGTAAGAAAGGAAGTTAATGGGGGTATGGGAAAAGAGGCGGGTGAACAACCGGCGTTGGTCGCTGGCGATGTTGCATAATCGGAGAAAGCGGTTGCAAAATATCCAAGACGGGCGAGAGGAATAGCGATCGTTCGTGGCGCGTCCACCTATTACATGTGATATTACGCGTATTACGCGTGCATTATCAGACGCTTTATCGTTATGTCATTAATCGTTCTAGGTATGCTTATTTCAGTGCCCCCCGATTATATGTTAATCCATTTGCAAATACCAATCCTGGAAAAACACCCATAGCGAATTGAAAACAAAAAGTTTCATTTCTCCATATCATTAAATTTTTTGTTTTTTGTTTCTTCTTTATTCACCTTTTTTTTTTAAACGACAAAATACTTATAATGCACAAATATTTGCATTATATTCATGGCGAATTAAAAAACATATATAACTAAATAAGCCGATATGTAGTTAACACTATATATATCGCTGTATATACAACATATGAATCAAATAATGAACTTTTTTACTAGGAAAAATGATTGTAATATGCAGAAATTCTATAGATTTTTGAATAAGAGAGAATATTTCCAAAGGATAGTATGAAAATGTTTAAGGACTTTGTACCTCTAAAGAAAACTAGTTTTTCTTGGAGAGTGTGACACACTGTCTTATATGAAAGCGGGTCGAAGATCTCAATGGGATATTTTATGCTGTAATAGAGGACAAAGCAAGTGGCAGAACACGTTTCACTTTCATCGGTGCTACAGCTTTGCGTCTCTGTGGCTGGCCCCATTTTTCCATCCAAACCATCCTGAAACCGTATTTTGCATATCATGTTTGCTGTTTATTACATTTTTTATCAAGCTCTCATACAAATTACAAAAATTATAATTACGTTTAGTAAAATACTCTAATAGATAGATAAACAACGGAATTTTATGTCCAAGTTTCCGAACATGTGTTTTACGAGTCAAAAAAGTTAGGGGTTGGGGTATTTCCCGGAGGCTGGGCACCCTGACATTGTTTTTGAATAAAGTTTCTTGAGACGTTGAGTAACCATCTAAGTTTTTTGACAAATTTGGATTAGCTTCAATATGCTATTCAGTATTTATGAATTCAATGGTTATATAGTTGCTGAAACAAGAATACGTGAAATTTTCAGCATTGGCCCGTGACTGAATCAACAATTGAAGCAAAAATGGGGCCTGCCAACAGCCCAAAAAGTGCTCCAACTCGAAAGTGGGTAAGGGAAGCAGATGAATATGAGTGCACTTTAAGTAAGGAAACGCAAAAAATAGCCAAAGAAGAATTGAGGGAGGACAAAAATTCAAGGGACCAGGCTCTTGAGCAACTTCGGAGTTGGGTAAAATTGAATGCTCGCATTGAAACCACAAGATTAGGTACGTCTCAGGCATAATAGTACAAAATCGTTACTTTCACATGATAATATTATCTTGATGCAAAATTTTTAGTTGATCATTATTTATATATTATTTATCATGATTATTGTTATAATATCGTTGACTCTTTATAATGCGAAATTGAAAAGGAAATAGTATGTGATACTCTAATTAGATTAAGTCATTATTAATTATGTTATGTACAATTTAAATGCGACATTAATGACTCTACCAGCACGGTTTGATAATGTAAAAAAAAACTAGAGAAAAAAGACATAAATTTAAGTAAAAGTTCTTAGCTGCGTTTTTCAAAAAAATTTTCTAGTTTCGGCATCAAATAACCTTCCTCTAAATTTGAAATCCTAGATTCTTTCTAATTAATTCTTTAATGTGAATTCTATGCGTAACGATTACAGGTAATTTTTCCAAATCCGTTTCTCCGACGGACCATTTATCCGACGAGACAATGCTCCAAAATCAAAAACTCCGAAACCATTTCTCCGAGACCAATTCTCCGATTACACTTGTCCGAATGACCATGATTCCGAATATTTTTATTTCCGAATGACCTTTCTTCCGAATCATGTTACGGAATGATTTTTTCGCTAATTAATTTCGAGCTGCTAATGTTTCAATTTAAAAAATAAAATTTTCGACAATCATGTTACCATGAAGGTAAAAAGGTTAATCTAACTACACACAGTAAATTTGTACTCATAGTTTTACTATACAACTCATGAACAATTTTAAACAATTATAAGAATAAATTTTCATTAAAAATAGTGGTCTTATTCTCCGATTTTCCAATTTTTTTCCGTAATTTTCATCCCCTTCCAAATAAAACATTTTTTTTATTAATCTGCATTAAAATATTTTTAGCGTGACGTGAGGATTATCGAAAATTTCAATTTTTCAAAAAAGACGATAAGTTTTCAAAGTTATCATTTTTACATTTCAACAAGTAATTATCACTTTGAAAAAAAATATCGATTTAATAATCGAGTCTTCATTTTTTTCTACTGGTTGAACCAAAAATTTTTTCATAATAATACTTAATTATGAATTGAGATAATGT
>JAPYZL010153665.1:0-10056 GCA_030522825.1 Platygaster orseoliae
TTTTTAATTTGAGTACATTGTCTCAAAAAGTGTTAAATACCAATGAAGCTCTCCAATTTTCATGCAATTTGAGTGAAAAATCAAGAAGTTATCGATTTTCTTTTCCAGTGCTATTTTTCCGTCGCGGAGCTGCAAAAATACTGAAATCGCTGGTAGCGACCTCTAAATATTTTTTAATTTCAACTTTTTTGGTCATCATTTCTTAGTTACGACAGAACTTTTATTATTTAGGCCAGTGCCAGTTTAAATTCGAAAAAAGTGTTTTTTTGAATCACCCTAGTATACATGTTTCATTATTCAATGGAAAGAATAATGTCAAAACGTCACCTACAATTTTTTTCAACTCATGAGAATTCTATCACAACTATACAAGAATGTGCGTAATCTCTTAGCTGGATGCCTACATAACCGATTTTCTATGTCAACAATTTGACGGTTTATTCTTACAATAAAGTGCTCATGACTTATTTTACTGAAAAGGCATAGCCGGGTTTTTAAGTGAAAATTGCCCTCGAGCTGATTCAAATTCGTAATTTTATTCTTGAAAGTACTCGGCTTGAGGATGTTTTTTGCAATGCTGCAGACCATTGTCTGCAATATTGAATGAGTTACGGTGTATTTTGTTATTTTCCTTTTTTGGCTTTTTCGGCTAAAATAATTATTCAAAAAATCTGAGAAAATTCTCAGTAGCTTCTATTATCACGAGACATATTCCGAATTTTTTTGCAATTTTTCCATTGCGAAATTCGCAAAAAAAAATTTTTGCGAAAATTTTTGCATGCGATTTTTTCACTGTTCCCATCGCGACGCCACTCAACTTTTTCACCAATGGAGAGCCCATTTCAAAATACGCATTTTAGTCGTATTTCCGTATTTCCGTCAACATCACTCTCAGAGTACAAAGACAAAGATCAAGGCTCTAAAAAAATACATTTTCAGTTGATTGCGAACAGATTTCACTATGTTGCAAAATTTGTTCGCGAAAATTTTTGTAACTTTTATTCGCAAAAACTTAATTTTCAATTTATTTTGTAGTTTCTTCATCAAAGTCCAAAGAAATGCAGATTACATGAACTTTCATGAACGTTTCACTACAGCATGTTACACCCCGCCAGCGGTCTTCATCAACCTTTCGCGCTCAGAAACGATGTACGACAAGGACAGAAACTACCTGTCTACGGGTCTGGTTTTGAAGCATTTAAAATGTTTTCCAGTTACTACATTTTCGATGAACAAAAGTAAATAAAAAAAAGAACTTCCTAATCAAGTAAAATTAAGTAAGTAAAATCAAGTAAAAAAAAAGAACTTAACCTAATCTTCGAAATTAAGCCCCTGGATGCAATAACTCGCCGAGCTCTTGAAAACACATGAAAGTATTGTGACGTTAACAGTCAAAATCAAAAGTCAAAAATTAGAAAAATGAAAAATACCACTCGACAGCTTTTAAAAATGAATGCATTTTAAACTTTTTTAGTTAACATTATTTTCGTTGAAAAAAATAAAATCTGATTATTTTTCGATCGAAAAATCCATGTTTTTCAAAACTTACATCGCATAATTTATATAATATAAACATAATATATAATAAATATGTTATGAATTTTGCACGCGCGAGCTCCGTAGTATGTCGTACTAGCGAAAAATCCATCATATCGCGCTGCGCGTTTGTGTTCAACCTGCTGGGTTATATAAAAAATAGTTTTAGAGAGCTCAAATTTTCCAAAAAGTTCGACAATACACTTAAGATTATGACAAGCGCGAATGCCCCGTTGAAAACGAAAATTCTCTTAATACATTTTTCAACGCGAACGTCGATAAACATGGCTTTTCATTAGGATTAAAATAACATGTTGATATATTATTCGATACTGTATTGAACGCTAGATCTTTCTGAACAAAAGTAAACAAAAATTATGTTGATACGTTAAAAAATGACTGTTTAGCGGCGATATGAGTTTTGAAAAACATGGATTTTTTTAACGAAAAATAATCAGATTTCATTTTTTCAAACGGAAACTCTAATATTCATAAAAAAAGTTTAAAAGTGTACATGCATTCATTTTTCAAAAGCTATCGAGTGGTATTTTTAATTTTTCCAATTTTTGACTTTTAATTTTGACTTGTAACGTCACCGCGCGGACAATACTTTTATGTGTTTTCGAGCGCTCGGCGAGTTATCTCGAGTCAAAATAAAAAATACTCAATTTCTCCTAAAAGTTCTAATTTCTTTTGCTCTTGCATTGCAGACAAGAAGATTTTGTCATCAATTTGTACTCAAAATCCTTAGGCAGTTCTTCGGAGTTCTCATTTTGTCCATAAAGTGACAAACAGACATTTTGGACATTTTAGGACGAAATGAGGATTCCGAATCGCATGCAAAAATAGTCGTCGGAATCCTTAATTTGTCCTCAGAATACTCAAAAAAATTTTTGACTCGAAAATGTAGTAACTGGAGAACATTTTGAATGCTCCAAAATCAGATCCGTGGACAGGTAGTTTATGTCCTTGTCGTACATCGTCCCTGAGCGCGAAAGGTTGACAAAGACCGATAGCGGGGAACATGCTGTGGTGAAACGTTCATGAAAGTTCATGTAATTTGCATTTCTTTGGACTTTGATGAAGAAAATGTAAAATAAATCAAAAATTTGGTTTTTGCGAAAAAAAGTTACAAAAATTTTTGTAAACAAATTTTGCACTATAGTGAAATCTGTTCGCAATCAACTGAAAATGCTGAAAAATATATTTTTTAAGAGCCTTGTATCTTTGTCTTTATACTCCGAGAGTGATGTTGACGGAAATACGCATTTTTGAGTATTTTTTGATCGTTTTAACCCCCGGGCACCCCTTGTAAAAATCTGCAAAAAATCTGAAATGCGTAATTTAAAATGGGCTCTGCATTGGTGAAAAAGTTGAGTGATATCGCGATGGGAACAGTGAAAAAATCGCATGGAAACATTTCTCACTGGAAAAATTGCAAAAAAATTTGAAATATGTCTCGTGATGACAGAAGCTACTGAGAATTACAGAATGGTCTGCAACTTTGCAAAAAACATCCTTAAGCCGAGTACTTTCAAAAATTAAATTACGAATTTGAATCAGCTCGGGGCAATTTTCACTTGAAAACCCGGTCAAGCCCTTTTTTAATTAAGTAGACCCTGTGACCTCAATAATGCCTTAATAAAAATACGTTCGGGTAGGTCTTTATTATAATTCTGAAGGGTATTTACCCCCTTTGCGCTTTGCACGCAAACCGTTATTTAGTTTCATTTTGAGGTATAGTTTTGTTTTTTAAAAAAAGGTAATGTGAAGAGCGGGGTACTTCGACTCGCCCTTGATAAAAATAAAGTTTTATAATTAATACTAGATAATAATAGGAAATAGATACAATACTAGGTAATGATATTTAATGGGAATAATATTCATCCAGCGCAAACGACGAGATTTGAGGTAGATATGCTCTTGGACATCAGGCCAGATACAGTTTGGTCTTGCGTCATGAGATCGACAAACAATACGCCGGTCTATGGCACATTTTTATCTATCAACCTCGAATTAATAGACAGGAATGGCTTGCAATATGAGCACGCTTGAATGACTTTTTCTTTCGGATTTTGGGGTATAAAAACCGTGTGACTTCTGACTCAAATCTCTAACATCCAAATAGTGACGCGGTGTCAGCCACCTGCCTACAAGTCACTTCAGATTTGGATTTGAAGAATTTGAACTCAAGCAATTCGCCGCATTTCTATCAAACTTTGGAAACTTAGGTTCCTGCGCCTAGCTTTTCGAGGGTAACGGAAAAGGACGTTCGAGGACTTGCTAGGAAATATAAAGTACACGAACTATTTTGAAGATTTAAAAAATTATTTGATTTCATAAAAGGGAATATTTGAGAGACTTGTGGACTTTTTGAGAAACGTTGTGTTTTTAAGGAAGTTATAATTGTTCTTTAGTGAATATAGCTGTCGCTGATGTTAAAAGGCTGTGCGCGAAAAATATGAGCCAATACGAGTTGAGAATAGGAATGAGTAGGAAAAAGTAGTTTAGAGGAAAAGGGCATCCTTGACGCTTGCGCGATTAGCAAACCTCCCGATCTTATTTCCTTTATTTTAACGATGATATTTGAGACATATGCGATCTGAATTTATCGTTATTAGTTTAACTCTGAGTCATGGGTTTAACTATTTATGAGTTTGTCTTTTCAAATTATTCTTCGTAAATATATGTATCCAATTTATTTTACTTATACTTATTTTGAGGAAATTTGGTTTCGTTTTAAAGGATCGATATGATTTGGGAATGTTTCATGAATGAATTGAATGGTTTCTAATTCTTTCCTATCTTTGTAAATTTCTTTTATTTTGAATATATGATATTTTGATTGTTGAAAGAAATATTTTGTTTTATTGTGTTTGAATTATCTATTTTTAGCAGCAAGATAGACAGTGTAGGTTCGGGGGTCGAGCGGGAGTTTTCATATCTCACTTCTTGGTCCTCTTCATCATCGAGTTCGCTCGTCACTGTACTCAGCAAATAGTGAGATTTCATTTTTTTATAATTAGATGTCTACGTAGATTAAAATCTTTCAATACATATAAATTTGGCAGATTGAAGTTATAATTCGAAGCGATCAAAGTTTCAGTTTAACATATTACCGACCTCAGTAACAATAAATATAATTCATGTGCACTGATTACACCAGTTTGGTTCTACATATCGAATATAATTCAATGCTATTTTATTTGTTTTAAAATAAATTATCTAATGTAAAAATTTTAGAATACAAAAACTATAAAGAAAACTTGAGGGGGTTGAGGGACGCAGCGGGCAAGAGACTCTCAGTGTATAATATTAATAGATTAATAATTAATAAAATAAGACAATTGATAATTAATAAAAAAGACAATTAAAAAAAACATTTTCTAACTAATGTTGGAATGGTATATTTTTTAATAAGTCAATCGGTATGTCGACAAAAATTTCTTTCGAATGATGAAAAAAAAAACTCCATATTTTAGCAAAATAATGAATAAATCTTCAAAAAATTTATCGATTAACAATAAAATAACTTGAATTACTAGAAAAGATAAATGTAGGGATTTATTCAGTCAATGGGAAACAGGTTCTGGACAATTGTAGAGTTAAATGTGAATGACTTGGGGACAACTGGAAAAACAGTTCGATACATACAGATAATGCGTGGGTAAGTACGTGGGTGTAGTGCAGACAGAAAAATGTAAAGCTATGAACCTAACGCACATCCTTACGAACAAAAGAAAAAAAAATTATGCAAATCCATCGAGGCGTTCTTGATTTATGGAAAGTCTAACGAACAGCATTTCATTTTTATATGTATAGAAGATTCCTACTAATAATTCGAGAAAGAAGTAAATTTTTTCGTAGTGTTATTTATCACAAAAATCAAAGTTTGGTCAAGTTATGTTTAAGTTACCTAAGCGTAGTTCAAGACGTAATCGAGTTCGTTTAACTTCGGTTGAGATTAACTTAGGAATCAGTAGTATTCTGTAGTGTTCTGTCGTTAAGGCAGGAAATCTCATTGTTTTTTATTTTCCATAATTTTTGTATGAATTGCATTTTTGTAAAAACTCACTTCAGCAACAGACTAGGTACTTAACGCATCCAAAATAGGATCAAAATTCACTTATCAATATTAACTGTATTTAAGAGACAAAATTTTGTTTTGACATTGGAATGTTGAAATGATTAATAGATTGGAGAGATAATGCGTTTTCTCAAAGCTCATTGCTTTTTTGCTTTTATCAAATACAGTGGTGTCCTAAATTTCGCGTCCTGCCCGAAAACATAAAGTCCTAATATAATTATAAGAAGATTTCCCCTCTATTATTTTTAAATGCCGAAATTCAGGGCTTATATACGAATGGCTAGGAGAAAAAGTGAGATGAACAAGAGACAGATATGAAATTCCATATTGTTTGTCTCTACTCACACCGCTTTGCTCCTCAGCCTTTCATACTTTGCGGAGACGGACGTTATCAGGCCTCCACCTGGCAAAACCCACTACGTGGTATAAGTCATGAGCGTTACGAACACTGCCATTTACTGCGACTAATACGAAAAATAATGTGTGGATTTTCCCACAACGGATATTAAAAAGATTTGTGAACGGAGATTATAGGATTCTTTTTCAATTGAACGATATATGATGAAGCTTTATCGCTTCATGTAATGACGTTTGACTAAGGCTTATCGAAAAACGAAAAATATGTTCCCTTGCGATAAAGTTACATCGTTTTCGAGGTTAAGGTTTGAAGGATGCTCTGCATTTGAATTAACCTAACGTTATTTTTATTTTTCCTATTTTCCATGTTAATTTTAGGCTATGAAAAAAAAAGTTTGTGAAAAAAAAGTTTGTGAAAAAAAATAGGCCAACTTGCTTATGGAAAAAACCGTCAAATTTTACCGTAAGTCTACTTTCAACATTGACCGTAAACGGTCAAATAAATACCGTTAACTTGACTGTGTTATCGCACTGCCAACTTGGCCGTCCAGGTTGATTGACCGTTTACGGTCGAAATTAACGATTCGCAAGTTTTCCCAAACGCTAAAATCCATCAAATTTTTTGGGATTCCCTCAAGTTTCGTGGATTTTTCGTCCTGCCAACTTGAAATAGTCTCTCAACTTGACAAACTCTCCCAACTTAGGCTAGTCATCCAAATCCCCCAACTTTTAGGAAAGTCCCTTAACTGACGTGGTTTAAAAAAAAATAAATTTCAATGATAAATGAAAATTTGTAATTGACGTTATTTACTTTGTGTAGAAGAATAGTTTACATGACTTGAAAATGCGAACCTGTAACCTAGCGAATTGACTTAACCAGAAGTCGAACTTACAGCCTTTCTGTTACCAACCTACCTATCAAACCCTCACTCTACTGAACGCATATTTAGTAGACGAAAATAAAAAGGCAAGTTCAAGAGAAGCTTCGCATAGTTGCATATTTTTTAAAACATATATAGTTATTTATATACACCATCAAGGACTTAAAAAATTCATGATTTTTGTTAAAAAAACCTTAAGGTCTCTAAATAGGTATTATTTGGAAACCTGTACAGCAAATTATATTACGAACTCCGGACGGAAATCGTGCTGTCAGAAAAAAAAGGACAAACCGGCTGGGAAGTATAATATTAGAATAGCGATTTTCTTTCTCCGTCTGACTCGCACTGCCTAACGCGCCCCCCTGTCTATGTCTTTCTCGCACTTACAGTCGAGTGGACCATCGACTACGACTTTCTTCCAGCGCGAAACGAGTCGGATCAATCAAACCACTAACGCGCTTATTATTATAAAGAGTTACTGTGCTTCAGTGCTTCTATCAGCGATCGCAGCTAGGGCTGCCAGCCGCTTAGGCTGTCTTACAATTTGACATGGCTACCAATATTTATCGATGCTCGATCAGGTATATCGATAGTTGTCGAAATATTTCAGTGGGGGCCAGTTACGACTTTTTTCGTCACAAGTAGAGATGTTGGGTTGTCATATGACCGGTCATGTGACGGTCATATGACTGTCACAATACCGTCACATGACGCAACTTTTTTATGACCCTTATTACCGGACATATGACGAAATTTTTCTAGACAGTAAACGGTAATAACACACCTACATAGAGATACAGAGGCAAAACTACATATTTTTTTCAAATGTCCTGCCTGAATACCGGTACACGGATACCCGTGTACCCGTATTAATCGGGTAAACCCCGATCAAACTCGGCGCAACTTTTGGCACACTAATTCCTGTTGCAATTCAAAGTTTCAAGAATTTATTTTTTTTTTTATTATTATTTTGAGTTATTTTTAAATTTGCGTAGAAAAAATACTTGTATAATATAAATTTAGAAATAAATATTTAAAGTCAATGATAGAATAGGTGTTAGAATAAATATTGTACAAAGTTCTTCCAGTCAACTATTTCATATTTTATAAAAAGAATGTTTATATTCATGTATGAACGATAATGATCAAAATATTTTCAATAAAACTTTTATGCATATTCCACTATCAAACTTCTCAATTTATATTTGATGAATTTTGATATAACTTTAACTCTAACATAAAACATATATTACTTTTATTTAATATGACAATAAATTGTTGACTACATAATTATAACAATTACAAATTATTAAAGTAATTATGAAGTGGAAAAAAATTGTGACAGGTTATTATAATACATAGAATACTCGGAAAAAAGACATGACCGTCACATGACGGTCACGTGACCGGTCATATGACCATGACGTGAGAAAAAATTTTGTGACAAGTCATAGTGCATCTAGAGTCACAAGGAATGTAATTCCGCTCGGCGGTGGGCAGATCGCAGATGGCGCGAGTGTTCGCCAAAACAATAAATAATACTTGCTGTATTACACACATTTTAATAGTATTTTCCGAATTTTTAATATAAACGCAACTAGCACCCATTTCTCTCATTTCAATTTTACAGTAAAATGCATTACGCCAAAAGTTTTATGCGGCGGGAAATTTCAATTTGAAAAAAAGTTCCTTTACTATCTGCTCACTGCCTCGCCGAACTAAGTTTGTTAGACTATTGCTTCTTATGGGAGCTGGCCCACACTGAATTATTTTTATCTTTATGTCAAGTGGAGTCAAGTGACAGCTGTTTTATTCGTATGTTATCTTAATTAAATAAATTCAAATAATAAGTGACAATTTGTAATAACTATTAGTTATTCGCTACTTACTAAATTAAAAACTTTAACAAAGCTGCATCAAAAACAAATAACATGAACAAAGTCTTTTCACAACATTAAAACGTAGCGAAGTATACTTTGCGTTTAGTTTTCTTTTTCAGTTCAATCTACTGCAACTGTAGTCGTTAAATTTTTCTACCCTTTGAAGATTTTGGTGCAGGGAAAAATTTTTGTTCTCTAGCCGTACAATGTCTATAGTAGCAGGGCCGTTACCTGCCAGTAGCAGCCGGGGTGGCGCCCCACCTGCCAGGTGGCCCCCAGCTGCTGGCTCTGTAGATTATTTCTAAAAAAAAAAGTAGTTTTCAGTATCTAACAATTGTAAGCTCTGCCTTTCTTTTTTTATAAATGTAAGTTTATCGAAGTACATTTTATTGTGTTGCGTTGGAATAAAAAAAAAAATGATTACACATTTACGTGGATGTGTTTCTGTAATCATCTTTTTTTATTTATTGAGTAAAATTGAACAAAATTTTAAATTCAATACGTAGTCACAGTAAATTTGCATGAATGAATATAGTTTACTGCATTCTCAGGCAGATATAAAAATATCATATTTTGATAATGTAAAAGTTCTGAATTATCACTTCACTGAAAAACGAAAGGATTCTTCTCAAACAACAGAAAAATATTAGAAAATTATTCTGCAATGAACAACTTTATTTTTAAAATCATTTATTTTATAATAATAAAAAATAAATACATAAATACAGTACTCTAGTTTGTAATTAAATGTACGAAATTTTGATTAATCATCAACTAGCGTAACAAGATATACTGATTTTTCGATCCCCGTACTGATCTACTGATTTTTGCGAAATAGACGATTATTCAAATTTCCATTTTTTTTTTTAACAATCACATGAAAACTTCAGAGTTTACTTAGCACTCTACCGATGTTGCAATTCCTATTAGTGTACCATGTTTATTGTATTTTTAAATTACTATACTTTACATAACCCTCGGTAGTGGTCGCAGGACCTTGTTTGTGGTCCGGGGGCTTAAGTGACCGACCCCCGCGGTGTCGTCTGCGGGTGAACGGGCAACCCTATAGACGGGACGGTGTGCGAATGGCAGGGCGCTGACTTCTTAATCTAACTTCTTCGGGCTTGTCAGGGTTTACTCTGGCGGGGGAATAGGAAGGTTGGAGGAAAGGGGGTCGGAAGCGACAAAGAAGCGGCCTTCCGATGATCTGGCGCACTGCGGATCATCGGGTTGCTACTGTGCCCCAATCTAAGGTGTTAGCTACCGTGCCGATGGATGCGTGGCACCCGGGAGGGGTGTCTCAGACGGTGCCCTC
>JAPYZL010153669.1:0-11575 GCA_030522825.1 Platygaster orseoliae
TTTTGGTTTACTTTGGTAGACTTTTGGAGGCTTTTTCTAAAGTCAACCAAAGTATGCCTATTGGCACAAATGCATACTTTTAGGTGACTTGGTATATTTTCGGTATACTTTTCATTTTTCTACCCGGGAGCTTGTTTTTTTGTTGCCTTAAAAAATCTGTTTTGCTATACCAAAGTACATAATGACTATGCAATGGACTTTTATGTATAACGATTGTGCTCTGGCAATAAAAAAATAAACTACTGCTCCAAAAAAATTTGTTCTGTTAAGTTGTTTTAGAACACCACATTTTTTTGCTGATACGGCAAAACATTTTTTTTCGCGAGTATGTCACTTTTTCCATACTTTTCTGAAAAATTCTATACATGAATGAGAAAAATCCTACACATGTATGTATGGGAATTATATACAAAGTATGGAATATTTCCGATGCATGTATACGATAAAAACTTTCCATGATGTATGGCAAGTTTTTTTTTACAGTGTAATAATTATTGGTTAAATTTCACTAACTGAAAAGGAAAAAAGTGGGCCACCAAAGATTACTAAAAAATCATCAATCGAAATCATGATTTTCGCCGACTAATTAAATTAGTAAGTTATGACTAAAAAAGAATTGAATCACTATTTTTAAACTTCAGTAAAAATTACTGTAATTAGTAGATTTTGAATCGTCTTATTCGTGTATTATCGCCGAAAGATTAGTGAAGTTTGACCTTTGAAAAAGTCAATTTTCACGTATTTTGTAGGTTGATTAGTAGATTTTTACAATGAGAATAGTAATGATTTATTGAATAGCTGCATTACTTGATTCCATAGAATATTTACAAAATATTCAATCTTTCGATCACAATGAATTGAATTATACTTATTTGATCGCCGACCATCGAATGATTTTTTGAAGTTGTTTGAATCCATTTATTTTTCAGCTACTTAAAAAATTCTGCTAATTAAATAGTAGACTTTCAAACAACTTATGTGGTTTGTGACAATGTTACTAATCACATTAGTAATAAATTCACTAATTGTTAGATGGTTCGACCAAAAATTTTACTTACAGATTTATAAATTGCGTATTTGTTTGGTAGAATTTGCCTTTTTTTTAGCTAACTTGTGGAACTCCACTAATTCGATTTTAGAATTCCAAAAGAAAAATTTAAAAAAATTTATTAATACACATTTATTTTAAACTTGCAGCCAATGGCGTAACCGCATCGATGTCCAGTATGTTACGGGACTTATGTGTACAAAATTTACGAAATTTTTCCGTACATGTACATGAAGTTAACAGAATTTTTTTCCATACTACAGTAAGGAAACTTTGGGGTATTATACGGAACAAATCCAGAATATTCTGAATTTGTTTCGTACAATTCTGAATTTGTTCCGTACACTACCCCAAAGTTTCCTTACTGTAGTATGGAAAAATTTCGTACAATGTGCAGGAAAATAACTTCATGTACATGTACGGAAAAATTCCGTGAATTTTTTTTACATTAATGTAAAAGTCGAAAGTTCTAGAATTTCCCGAAAATTTGAGTATATGAAAATCTCGCCTAGTTATTTTTTTCGATAATATATATATATATATATATATATATATATATATATATATAATTATATTGTTACTGATCGTACTTAAACATTAAAATAAAAAACATTAGAAAAAGAACAAATTTTTTTTAACATTTCAATTCTAGGTATTTTAACAGAAGTTTTTCGTAATTTTTAGCATATTTCAAAAATTTCCGGACCATCGAAAAAATTTATCGTTTCTTTCGTATATTTTAGAATAAGTAATTTTTTTTTGTTTTAATGAATATTCTTATATACTGTTAGAGATTTTTATTTAAGATTTAAAAGTTTGTTCAGCAGAAATTTTTGGTCAAAGCGCTGAAGCATAAGAATACGAAGATAGTTGAAAAAATGTTTAAAATTTCTTGCGATTTCAAGTATTTCAATGCTAATTTCAATAGCAAATTTTTATAACTTTGTTTTTTGTATTTTTAGAAATGTCGTCATTTTCTTGTTTTACTTAATAATCATAGTATTTTAGTATGAATGCATTTATAAATTATGATTTATAGTCTTCCAAATAATGAATTTTTAAGAAAAAAAAAATTGTTAACAAATTTTTTCGAAGTCTTCATAAATTGTACATGCTATATAGTACTAAAATTAATGTACTTACTTTGTGTTTCACTATTTTCCCAGTATGTAGCATCAGATGTATTTATAGTAATATTGATACCAATAAATTGCTGAGTTGTGGGAACAAATGATTTTGCCTTTTCGAAAAAAACAAAAATGTATCATCATTTAATAAAAATTAATCTTAAACGCTTGTCGCTGATTACCCGATAAAAATATTTCCTTTTAAAAAATCAAATTTTTAATGTAGTTTAAATTGAAAAAGAACGTTTCACTCGACGAGATAACTAAACACGGAAAAAAAAGGATTTTCTGCATAAGTCGTTTTTTTGTCGCCCCAACAAAACGAGTTCCTGCTACTATATGCCAAAAACCACAATTAAATTATTTTGAATAGTCTAATACTGTATATAGTAAAATTTACAATATTAATCTTGATCCCCCATTACTATATTCTTTAGTAAAAAGTACTAGATTTTTCTTTCAGTTTAGAAAATACATATTTCTGTAAAAGGTACTTGAAAGTTGAGTTCAACTGCAATTATTTATAATACTTCTCAGTTTACGAATATTTATTAAACGACAATCACCTTTCGATACATTCTTATAATGTTCTTATACATACATTGCTGAAACATGCATTGGATATTCATTCTACGAAGAAATGGAATTTATTTTCATCATAACATAACAAATATATACATAATTGATACACAATCTTCCTACTTATACTTTAATAATTGTCTGAATAACCAACAACGTTTTTTCATCAAAATAACAATATGCCGACGAATCGCTGAAAAAACATAAGAAATTTATAATAACGCAAACGCAGTCATATCTGACAAAATTAGTTAATCAACCTCAGCAAATGTACGCTCCAAAATTTTTTCGGTATTCCGTCACGTTATGTCCCATTAATTTTTGCCACTGAGTTTCACAACTGAATTTTCATACTTGTTACTGAATTTTCAGATCTGTCTTTATGTTTTAACGTTTTTCAATGATTATTTAAATTTCCTACAATATTTAAATTTTTTCTACTAATTAATCAATATACATCATACTTTTGCTTGTATTTAAAAAATCAAGTAAATGAATTTTTTCCTCTGTATAAATTTTCAATTACAAATGTAATATTGGAAATTCATGGTCACTTCGTTATTATTACGAGTGAAATTTATTTCTCAACTTTCGAATAAAAGCGAAAACTCAGCCAAATGCCCAGAATTTAAAGTCAACTGACCTAAAATCTCAGTAACGCAACAGTTTTTCAGAGAAACTTCTTCCAAAGTTCATTAAAAATTCAGCCTCCAATCTTCAGCATTTAAACTACTAGAAAAACAATAATATACCTAATATTGCAATATGCGTTTATCATTGATATTTTTAAATAATCTGAGTTATGATACTTTTGAACATTTTTATGAAACAATCATATTTATTTAATATTATTTCCATATCGTTTGCGAAAAATTCATACATAAATTTAACTTTAGCTTGCACATTTGTTAGGTAAAACTTGTATAAGGTCCGTATTTTTATGATTGCACACGCTAAATCTATGTCAAATACATTCCCATCACCACTCACTTTACAATTTAATTTTCTTCTCTTTGTGAGTTACGTTCTTAAGTAAAGTTTATTACTGAACTACATACACTGAGAGAACGATTTATTGACAGTTAATAAATATTTATTTGGATATGAGCAAATAAATATTGTTTTGTCTCAAAAAATACACGTCCCATGAAATAAACCGTTCAAATTCTGATTTGTTAACAGTTAACAAATTTTATTTCGTGGAACGTGTATTTTTTTGAGACAAAACAATATATATTTGCTCATATCCAAATAAATATTTATTAACTGTCAATAAATCGTTTTCTCAGTGTAAAAATTATGTTTTTTAGTTCTTGAAGCCTATGAAAGTGCGTTAATAAATAATAGCGAATTATCGATTTAGATAAACAAAAAAGAAGAACTTTTTATCAATAAGAAAAGTATAAGTTCCATTACTAAACAACTCAAATCAAGCAATAAAATTTTGATACAATTTTTATTAGAAAATAATAAAATCTAAGAGATTTGAACACAACGATGATTGCAACTCGAAAGTATATTGTATTTTCTGTATAAGCACATAAAATATATTTTTGAATACACCCATGAAAAATTTATTGTAATAAAATATTAACTATTCAACAAAAAAAAATCAATAGTTTTCTCGGCTTACACAGATAATGAAATTTTTAACAAAACTAGATTAAAGCTATAAAATAACCTTCATTTTAATAGCATTCCGTAAAAAATGCAGAATGTTCACCTTAATCAGTCTGTTTGGTATATAACGAATATTCGTCGCAGTTCACATGAATATACTACATTTCTAAGATAAAGCTATACATATATGTATTTTTTTGCATCCACAGCTATTTTCTTTAATGATAAGATGCTTTCTTTTTCAAAGACATTGTGAATTGGTAATATATCATCACCCACTCGTTGAAAGTATTTAAAAAGTGACGTTACAAAAAACTTGTAGTGGCTTTGCCGTACAAAAATAATTATCCTACAAGGAATACTGGATATCAAAACATTTTACATTTTATGGAAATATTGTGGATCATACAAAAATCATGAAAAAGTTTCCAAATCTTGAATATCGAATTTTTCGAGCTTCTACATTCGAAAAGTTTTTTGATCAAATGTTCTAATAAAAAAATTATGTATATACTCGTCCTAATCTACATTTGATATCAGGCCCGGCAGGACAGTTTGTCGATCTTTGTCTCACTTCGCCTTGCGTGCGAATGGTAGAAAAAGATACTGAGTGGGTCGAAAATACCCACTCAGTCCTGCCGGGCCTGTTTGATATTTATGTAACATACCATGTTTTTGATTTAAAGTTTTCGATATCAAGTAATTCATCTCTGCAGATTCTTGAATTTACTCATTACGTTTTCTTCATATTTTCGAAAAAATCAACGAAAATGCATCCATTAAAATGTACGATTTACATTTTGATATCACTGAGAGAGCGATTTATTGACAGTTAATAAATATTTATTTGAATATGAGCAAATAAATATTGTTTTGTCTCAAAAAAATACACGTTCCATGAAATAAAATTTGTTAACTAGTTAACAAACTTTATTTCATGGAACATGTATTTTTTTGAGACAAAATAATATTTATTTGCTCATATCCAAATAAATATTTGTTAACTGTCAATAAATCGTTCTCTCAGTGATATAATATTGATATTGCACAAACAAATTGCCTATTGCACATGTTTCGGAAGCGACTTAATATTCGCCTATGATATCCACGTGTGACTCAGTATAAAGAAAAGACCCTTAGCACCAAAAACAACTTTCCGGAACAAAACCGGTTCTTAAGAACGATCTTTCAGCATAAAACAATTATGGATCGTGCGCATTTGTTTGCCTTATAAATTTACGTGTAAAAAATTTTCACTACACGTAAACCATTTAAAAATTCAAGTTCATGTGTTTTTATTAAAATCAATAAAAACTGAACTATCAATTTTTCTTTTGGCTGTAAGGTTCCCTTCTTCATTTAAAGTCCAGGTATACAGGGTGATTCAATATGACCTTAGCAACTGAAAAATTGTAATTTCCTGCAAAAATCGATAATATCTCTATCAATTTCGAGTTTTCACAAATGTGGCAAAGGAAATATCGTCTTGGAATTCAGCAAGTAACTTAAATTTCTCGAGTGCTCAGGTCATGTTATATCGCTCTATACATGGGGCCCAAAAATGTATCAAACTCTAGAAAATGTAAGTTTTCTCGCATAACTCCTAAAATTATAATTCATCCGCCATTTTATTTCAAAGTCAGAAATTACTGGAAGTGTCAATAATTGACCAATCGCAACGCATTCAATGAGTTCCGATTTTATTACTATTTTTACTATTTTGATGATATTTATTTTTCAATTTGGAGCGAAATAACTTATTAGCTTATGCCACAAATTTCGGCAAGGAATCTAACATTTTCGGCATTTCAAGAGACACCCTGTATTTCTGGATCAAGGCGGCGAGATCGTATGGTGATTTTCAAAATTAAAAAAAAAAAATTGAAGTTTTAAAATAAGCACTTTTGGTAAAAATAGCTCAAAAAATTTTATGATTTTTTCCAAGTATTGGTTTTTCTTTTCCAACCGTAAATTTATCAGTTACTTAACTGGAAAAAATGAAAACACGAGAAAACAGTGTATGTGAAGGACATTTAATTTTATCTAGTTTACTCCAATTATTTTTAAAGAAAGAATTTTAAAGATAAATTTGAGATCACTTTTTGATATCGCCACCTCACTAAAAAATGTTTATCACACTTTTGTGAACATATTTTATATTATTACTCAATCTAGTGAAGAAGCGCGTAATTATTTAATAAAATAATCATAATTTATTCGCAACAGTATTTTACCTGAAAAATTATAGAACTCATAAAACGAACCAATGATGTATTGGTCACTTTTAAGCCCAAGTTAAATAACTGCATCATTACAGAAGCGCTTTTACATTGCACCTGCCGACCAACTTTTCTTTGGCATATGTTTATCATACACGTCACCCGGTAATAATTGGACGTTAGCTGTTGTTTTCAAGTAACTTATTCGCATGATGCCCTACATGTACTGCTGAAAATCAGCAGGTTCTGCTGATGATCATTAATTCGCGTATAGCTAAAATTTTATTATGACGGGCGTTGAGAAGACGGGAAATACCCAACTCCTTGGTTTCTGAATTGTGACGCAACAATCGCTTGAGGGTTAGGAATATGTCGGATCCCCAAATTAGGTTTCATTTTCACTCCGAAACCCGATATTCTCGAATGTGGCTGAGGTATCCTTAGAGCGACTTTATTTCCTACTTTTGGCATCGGATTCCGAGGTTCGTTTGATTTTTCAAGGACAGATCCTACCCCGAGTAAAGAAACTGCAGCATTTGATAGTGTGCGCAAATTCGAATCGTGTGATTTACGGTCGTCTTTCGATTTTTCAGAAGGTAAACTTTGTTCGTTAATGTTTGATTTTGTAGCAGGCCGAGGAAATTCGGGACGACTGCAGGACATGTTTTTCGTAATTTTCGGCAAAGAAGATATGTCAAGAATGTTACTCTTTGTGCCAGCATTGCTAAGATCTAGAGGAATCTCTGATTTAGTTGTGACGCGAGAATGGGTATGTAACGTGGACGTGGAAGCTTTTCCACCCCTCAACGGCGCTAGTGGCGGTGGTCCTTTTTTCTTCGGGTTATTTCCACTCGTCGGAAGATCCTTGCTTTTGGTATCAGAAATAATTTTTATAGTCTCCAAAGTATCACGCATTTGCTTCTCAGCCAAAAGACTTCTGACCCTGTTAGCTTTGCTCTCTTTCAGCTGTTTTTCCAGTTTCTCACGATCCATTTCTTGATTATTGACTAGTCCAAGTTGCCTCAAAACTTCTTCATCTTTAGGTTTGTCATCAGTTCTCGATTCCACAGTTCGCGTAACTTTCAATGTTTTTTCATTGGCCTCGTCGACTATGCTGTCAAAGTCGTCATTCATATCATCCATTTCTATCAAGTTGTCAGGAATACTGTCAATTATTTGTTCAATAGTCTCGTCATCCGAATCTTCTTCCTTTTCTGATTGACTCTGATGACTAGATTCATTTTTCACGTAAGCGGGTGTTGGTTTTATTTTATCTCGTCTCACTGCTCGCATCTGAAGTAATTTCTCTTTAGCCTGGTTCGAAGTTACGCGCGGTGGGCATGGCGTAAGTCGTACTTTCAATTTCAACATATCTCGAGGTGTCGTTGTTATTTCAGCTATCACTCGTTTGTTCTTACGTTTTTTGCGCTTGTGGTGCTCTATTTTGACAATTTTCGGAAGTTGCTTAGAGTTTTGCTCGGAATTTCCGGGTGTTCTCAAAACAGGGGTTACTTCGCATCGAGGCTTCTTCGCCTCTAATTCTTTGGCTGTGTCTGTACTGTTTGATGCTCGAGATCTTACTTCTTTCAGTTGGCTTGATATATTTACGTGAGGATTCGGCTTTGGGCTTGGTGGTGGGGTAGGAGGTCTCTGAATGTCTTCTATTTCTTGCAAAGCGTTTTCATTGTTGGGGGTGGAAGAGTGAGGAAGTGATTTTGAATCGGTTTTGTTTTCGCCATTTCTTATTACTCTGTACAATAGTTTCATTGGTGTTTCCTGCAACCAGAACGGGAGACCCTTTTTTCAAGCGTAATAAGCATATTAAAACAAAACAAAAAAACATTTTTGATGCATATCATATAACTAGCTGCTTCCTATGTAAACGTAAACAACAAAATAATATCTCGCACGCATAAAAAAGGGCCTAATATCAGACATGACCAGTACTGATAATCAAGCTAAAGCTGTAAACTCTATAGACTCATACGAAAATGAATAATTTTCTTTTAAATTTATATCTAAAAGATTCGTATCAAAAACTGTCGAGTTTTTTCCCTCACAGTCAGGGGACAATATTCACGCTATAGACAATAGTCATCAATAGTCAGATACAGGTCAGGAAAATGACAGTTGAAAGTCGATGAATGCATTGAACCCATGAAACGACTTCGGCTGACATATTTCTGATCTGACTATTGTCTGGCAGTGAGTATTGCGTGAGTATTGTCCCCTGACTGTGAGGGTTAAAATATTTAAAAAATAAATATAAATCATCGACTTACCCGTCCCCACTCGAAGATACATGCTAAATCGAAGAGCGTCCATACTGGGCTTAAAACTTGAAGTAGTTTATCATCGTTCTTCGTTTTGTAAAGTAATTCTATTTGATTATTTAGAGATACTGAGTTCTCAGAATCATTCCACCCTCTTTTTAGCATTAGAAGGCGTTGAAGGTGCCTGACTGTTACACCGGCAGGGCACTTCAAGTAGCGAATTTCTTTGTTTTTCTCCTCTTGCGTTTCTTTCGATGGAACATTGATTTCAATGTCACGCTTCATATTTGGGGATTCAAAATAGCCCTGAGTCTTTGGTTCTTTTAAATTATCGTACGAATCGCATTGGTCAATTTCTTCAAGACTCAAGCTAACGAGGTCATCGAATGTCAAGTCTGGTGCTCCAACCGGCGTTACTAGTACGGAACATTGAGGATTAACAAGTTGAAAGTGACGTCGTCTTTCTAGTTCTGCTCTCAATAACCCCGGCACGACAAGGTATACGAGTCGTTGAAGCTTCGTGTCGGGTAAAAGAGGAGGAGATGTTAAAACATTGCAAACTGGGCATGCTCTTGCTCCGTTGCTCAAACGCCGAACAATGCACCCTCTGCAAACTGTAACATTGAAACAATAACGACGATATTAAGTTTTCGTGCGATATTCCGAAGTGATAATTGCTGAAAAACGAGGGAAATGACCGAAAGTCCGTGATCCTTTGACAAAATAATCTGTTTCAAAGGCATCAGAAAGTGAGTCAAATAGCAAATAATAGCATTCAAGCAAACTAATATTTAATTAAAAAATTAAATTTGAAAAAACTTTTTATTAATCATATGTAACTTTTAAATCTCAGCTTTGAAAAAAAATTGTTAAGTAAATAAACTTATATTTCCATGCATCAAAGTCATAGATGCCAGTAAATTTGGTTCTCATGGAAGATAATTTATCATTGTTTTGACTTACAAGAATGAAGACATTCAGCGAGAGTCGTAGCGTCAATCAGGTAACCCCTGCATAGAGGACACACGATATGTTCATTTAAATCAGTCAATTGAGGCCTCAGTTCGTCCGACATCTTCATGACCTTTGGTGCTTCTGCAAATAAAATTTGCATGTTCCTACCATTATCGTGAAAGGTGTATTTTTTTTTTCGAATCATGAAATTGTCATTCATCATTTCATAATTTTTCATCAATAATTGAATCATCATACTGGAATTCTAGTCGGATCGATAAAAAGTTGTACTTTTTTTTGCGTTCCAAAGTTTTTTCGTATTGTTGTAATCAAGTCACGTTATTAATTATAAATAGCGTTATAAAATGTAATTCTATAAACTATTAAAGTTATTAATTTTTAACTTTATATGGCTGAAGGGTATCAACACTTTTTTAGAAATTACACAAGATTTAAAAAACCTTCGAACAATTATTTGAATAAGTATTTATAGTATTATAAATCTAATTTTATTGACTTTTGAAGAATGTGAGGATTGATATTTCAATCTTTTGCCTTTTTTAGTATATTCAAAAAATTTTAATCGTTCTTAATGTGTTTTTGTACAATCTCACGTACAAACGGGTTTTTGAAATTTCATACGTATGTTACGTTTTTTTTTCTAGATTTTTTCAATTCTGAAAAATTTCCTAAACATATCTTGAGTTTTATAGAATCAGATTGAATCTCTAAAAAATGTCGAGAAATCTATGCGAAAAACTGAAATTTAGCAGAGATGTCAATATTTTAATAAGTTATGTAAGAATTTGCTGCTTATTTTGTTGGTATATATGTAGCAACATAAAGAGTTTGTTTCATGATAACATTGCAACATAATAACAAGTTTGATAGTTTAATAAGTAAATCTTCTAATCGAGAATGATGATAGTTAATTCAAATTCCATAATTCATTATTAGAATATGAAAAACTATTTCGCGCTCCAAGCGATTATTTAACTTACAGTTACTTCAACGAATTCTAGAGGATTAAAAATTGTTATTTTGAGATCTATATGAAAAAGGGTCAACATCTCCCAAATTTTCGAAATTTTTCAAATTTTGACGGAATGTTCAGAATAACTCAAACTTTCGAAATAAAATTGCTGATAGTAAAAACATCTTTATTTTCATAATTTATAAATATTAATATACTTATCAATAAATTTTGTCGACTTTTTTTTGTTTCAGATTTTCAGATCGTTTAAAATTTCCATTAATACTAAAGTTTTTCAACTGCGAGCATTTTCCAACTATTGATAATTTTTGAATTTCGCGATAGTCTTATCGTTTTGCAAAATGTTATAAATGTGAAGAAATTTCAAAATTTTAGTACTCAGTGACGATTACAAATGATATTTACATGGTGCACGAAAAAATTGAAATGATAATTCGAGAAAAAAATGTTGTGTAGCCACATAGTGAGCACGAGCGTAATAACCAATTCGCACGTTAGTATACGCATAAAAGTGAGTAAATTTTTACAATATTAAAATTCTGGCAATCTCCAAAATTTTCAAATGTCTTACAACTTGCCGAATTTCACTTATCAATCACATTTCTACAATTTAGAAAATTGCTTGTATATTTGAATTTCACAAAATTTAGTCTTTTCAGAATGTCACACTGAGAGAACGATTTATTGACAGTTAATAAATATTTATTTGGATATGAGCAAATAAATATTGTTTTGTCTCAAAAAAATACACGTTCCATGAA